>CAMUPU010000009.1:63679-66179 GCA_947095535.1 Poecilobothrus nobilitatus | reverse complement strand
ATAAAACTTCGGTACGCGGTCTTGAGCCTAGATGCTCCCTAGAGATTCGTGGGCTGGACTGCCTTGCTACAGAGGAGGAGGTTTAAGCAGCAATAAGGCGGACGTCCCGGAGACACATGCCTTCCGGGTAGGGCTGACAAAGCAGAATGGCAGGAGTCAGAAATACACCATTATAGGTATCGGCGAACGAGTGGCCCGTAAGCTCATTGGTCTGGGTAAGTTCAAAATCGGCTCGGTTAGCTGCAGAGTCCGGAGAAGGGTCGACCTTGATCGTTGCTTCAGATGTCTTGCTTTTGGCCATATAGCGCGGACTTACAAAGGTTCAGACAGGAGTCGCCTCTGTCGGCGGTGTGGCGGAGAGAGTCATCTCGCAAGGGACTGCTGCGAAATGGAGCACTGTTTCGATGCGTGCTGTAAGGCTGCAGAGTTGACTCACATAGCAGGAACGGGGCGATGCAAGGTTTTCAAGACGGCACTGCAGAAGGGAAGGGCATCAAGATGATTAAAATCCTGCAGGCCAACCTGAATAAGAGTAGGGTTGCTAATGATCTTCTCCGCCAGGTAGCCAGAGAAGGGTATTGACTTACTGTTCTTTAGTGAGCAGTATAGTCATAATCACACTTCTAAATGGTACCCAGATGACCTGGGGACAGCAGCTATATGGAAACTTCCGGTGAAGGAGTACGGATGTGAGCGGGTTTTCGTCTGGGTTAGGTGTAGTGAGGCAACTTTCGTTAGCGTGTACCTCACCCCCAACGAATCCATTGGCGAAATCATGGAGAAAGTGGGCGATCTTGAAGACATGATCATTGATGTTTCTAGGGGCCTGGTTGTGGGCGGTGATTTCAATGCTAAGGCTTTGGAATGGGGAATGGAGTATCGGGACGCTAGAGGTAGCCAAGTGGTTGAAATGGCGGCTGGGAAGGGTTTACTCGTTTTAAGCACCGGCCGCGTGTCCACCTTTAGACGGCCAGGATATTCTGAAACCATTCCAGATGTCTCCTTAGCATCAGACCAACTCGCCTCCTTTGTTCAGAACTGGCATGTGGTCGAGGACAAACGGTATCGAGTGACTATTAGTAGGCCACTGGCCAGCAGCGGCAAATGGTGCCTTTTGGTCGCTCTCCCTGGGTCATGAATAGGGATGACGAGACTAAGGTCGCCCGCTCAGTTTCATGGTAGGTAGTGGCAGTTTCATGGTAGGTAGTGGCTAAATGGTACCCAGCTGATGGGCAACGTGGGAGGACCCAGGGCCAGGAAGAGGAGGCTCCTTATGTCATCGGTTCAGTCAGTCTTGCTATATTGATCCGAGGTGTGGCCACATGCTCTAGCCAAGAAAATGTACAGGAAGAGGCTGGGCCAGGTACAAAGAAGGGCAGCCCTAGGGTGGCGTCTGCCTACAAGAAAGTTTCTGAGCCGGCTGTCCTGGTGATTATTGGGGCTACACCGATTGCGCTACTGGTACAGGAGGGGCAATCGATGTACAACGGCGCGGGGAAGGTGACCTGGCAGTAATCAAGGCCGAAGAGAGGTCACTAACGTTGGCAAGGTGGCAGGCTCAGTGGGATCAGGAGGCAAGGGCCGGTGAACGAACACGTTGATAGAAGCGATCGGGCCATGGGCGGAGCGGCAACACGGGAGGAAAAATTTTGACAAATGTTGAGGCATGGTGTTTTCACTTAACATTTTATTTATTATTAACTACTTCTATAATGTGGCCTTTCGCGCTGGTCCTTTTGAGTCATATGTTTGTTTTAACTTTTTCCATATATCTTTAGACAAAATGCAATCCTTTATATCCTTCAACAATGGTGGGCTAATTGACAACAGTAAATCTGCACGTGCTTTACGGTCCATTTTAATCCAATTTGTATATTCTGTTTTAGTGTTTTCTTTATCTTTTGGGGCCTTGTGCTCGCCTGAAACGTACTCCCACATATCATTTATAAGTAGAGACTCCATTTGTATTTTCCATGTATCATAATTGTCTGGAGTTAGTTGTTCTATTTTAATAGTATTTTGATATGACATATTTTCAATTGGTTTTTTTTTTTTTTTTTTTTTTTCTTTTAAATTATTTTAATTTCCTTTGTCACACAGACTGTAATTTCAAATTTTAATTAATTTGTTAATTTTTAATTTGTTAAATATTAATTATCATCAAATATGATGAAAAATTTACAGTAATACTCAGTAATACTCAGTAACACTCCAAATGAGAATTACAATGATTATAACAATATTAATAATTAATATGTGTATGATATAAAATAATGTAAATTAGAATTAGTATACATATATATATATTAGTGAATGTAAATTCAAATTAGAGTTGCCAGATCAACAATATTACTATTATTTATATTATTATTATTACTATTGTTGTTGTTATTATAATTGTTATAATTATTATTATTATTGTTATTATTATTGTTATTGTTATTATTATTATATTGCTGTTGTTATTATTATTGTTATTATTATTATTGTTGTTATTATT
>CAMUPU010000009.1:41179-53679 GCA_947095535.1 Poecilobothrus nobilitatus | reverse complement strand
TGGAATGGGGAATGGAGTATCGGGACGCTAGAGGTGGCCAAGTGGTTGAAATAGCGGCTGGGAAGGGTTTACTCGTTTTAAGCACCGGCCGCGTGTCCACCTTTAGACGGCCAGGATATTTTGAAACCATTCCAGATGTCTCCTTAGCATCAGAGCAGCTCGCCTCCTTTGTTCAGAACTGAAATGTGATCGAGGACAAACGGTATCGAGTGACCATTAGTAGGCCACTGGCCAGCAGCGGCAAATGGTGCCTTTTGGTCGCTCTCCCTGGGTCATGAATAGGGATGACGACACTAAGTTCGCCCGCTCAGGTTCATGGGAGGTAGTGGCACCTATGGTAGCTATCCGAGGGAACGGGAGGGCGAAGAGATCATCTACTATACCATGAGGACGGCATTGGAGGCGTGCGGGGCTTCTATACAGAGCACAGAGGGTCGTCACGGGAGGGTCGTCACGATATCTAAGGAAGCTGAGGGAGGATGTCGAGACAGATTCTTGGGGTTTGGGTTACAAAATTGCAACTCAAAAGCTTGGCATTATAGGTGGTGTTGCCCCTGGATGCTGCTTCCTTGGAGAGATTAGTCCACGGACTACTCCCTACGCACCCGGTGCGGATGAGAAGGGGTGCGGACTCCTGTGGCGAAATTGTCTACTTCTCCATGGAGGAACTTGAAACCGACGTCTGCTCTCTCAAGCCAAGGAAAGCACCCGGGCCGGATGGATTACCGGGGGAAATATGGAAGCTAGTGTTACGGGCTGGGCCTGAGCTCTTGCTGAATATGTACAATGCCTGTCTTGAAAACGAAGACAGAATGAAAGAAGATGAAAACAGCACGCCTTGTTCTGATCGGCAAACGAAAAGGTGACCCGGAACTTCCATCTTTATACCGGTCGCTGTGCATACTGGATACGGCGGGGAAGATCTTGGAGAAGCTGCTTAAGGCGAGGCTGCATTCCGCTATGAGGGACGCAGGGGGGCTTCCTCTGCGGTAGTACGGCTTCAGGTCCGTCAGTTCAACGGTAGATGCCATTGCCGAGGTGATGAACGCCGTAAAGCGGGCGGAGAGTTACAACCATTTCTCACGTTGACTAGTCCTCATGGTGTTGCTCGATGTGAGAAATGCTTTTAGCACTCTCAGATGGGCGGACGTCATCAGAGCACTGGAGGACGACTTCCGAGTGCCGGAGTACCTCCTCCAGATGATGGATGATTACCTGGCCGACCGGACTCTGATGTACAATACTTCGCAGGGGTCAAGGAGCATGGTGGTTACTGCAGGGGCCTCGCAGGAGTCTATCCTCGAACCAGATCCCTGGAACGCTGCCTATGACGGCTTGCTGCGTTTGGACAATTGCGTGGAGACAATTCTCGTTGGGTATGCCGACGACGTCGCACTGCTTGTTGAGGCCAGGAGCGTGGAGCTAGCGCAGCTCAATCTCAACCAATCCATGCGGCGCATTGGTGAATGGATTGCAGAGCGAGGCTCTCTCTGTCTCTAAGTAAAACGGAGATCGTGGTCCCCACTAGGAGAAGGATAGTAACTGCCTTTCCGCTGCAAGTTGGGAAGGTGACAGTCATGTCGAAGCCGGTGGTAAAATACCTCGGAGTGCTAGTGGACTGTAGCCTCAGGTTCTTCGAGCAGATTCGGGCGACGGTAGATAAGGCGGCTGCGGACGTAACATCGCTGAGCCAGCTGATGGGCAACGTGGGAGGACCCAGGGCCAGGAAGAGGAGGCTCCTTATGTCATCCTCTTCCTGGTGATTATTGGGGCTACACCGATTGCGCTACTGGTGCAGGAGGGGCAATCGATGTACAACGGCGCGGGGAAGGTGACCTGGCAGTAATCAAGGCAGAAGAGAGGTCACGAACGTTGGCAAGGTGGCTGGCTCAGTGGGATCAGGAGGCTCAAGTGGGATCAGGAGGCTCAGGAGGAGGCTGGCTTGGTGGACGAACACGTTGATAGAAGCGATCGGGCCATGGGCGGAGCGGCAACACAGGGAGGTTAACTATTATTTCACGCAGTTTCTTTCCGGGCACGGCAACTTCAGATCCTACCTGAACAGAATGGGAAGGGTGGGCTCCGCGGAGTGTCTGTACTGCCCCAGTGTGCATGATGTTGCTGAGCACACCTTTTTCATAAGGTAGGCTCTGGAGATTGGAGCGAGAGGTGGGAGTCCATTTCTCACCCGATGTCGCTGTGGAAGTAATGATAGCTGGGGAGGAAGGTTGGAACCGTGTATAAAATTACGTGCAGCAGGTTCTACGCTCCAAGAAGCTAGACCACGACGAGGCGGAGGCAGTAGCTGTCTAGGGTGAAGGACCTGACATGAAGTAATGTGATAAACGGTTCCGGGCCAGCGTTCAGGCGGAACGCAAGGAGGTCGGTTTAGTGGGTATGGGTAACTATTTAACGGAGTCCCACACACGCCAGGAAGAGAGTGAGAGTAAGAGAGAAATTTGCGGTACGGTCTATAAAAGATTCCAACCTCCTTCGTAGAAAAAAAAAAAAAATTATTATTATTGTTATTATTATTTTTATTATTATTATTAGTATTATTATTGCTGTTATCATTATTGTTATTATTATTATTATTAATCTTATTATTATTATTATTATTATTATTTTTGTTATTATTATTGTTGTTATTGTTGTTGTTATTATTATTTTTATTATTATTATTATTATTATTATTATTATTATTATTATTATTATTGTTGTTATTGTTATTGTTATTATTATTGTTATTATTATTATTATAATTAATATTATTATTATTGTGTAGAAAATAAACACTATTTAAAACATTAAAAATACCATTTCAAAATAATTTTAAAAAAAATCCATATATATTTCATTTATAATTCATTTACATAAGAAACCTTAAAAATATTAAAAAATTAATTACATTACTTTAAAAATATACTGCTAACACTTAGACGGTTCGATTACGATTAAAATTTACAAGTTAAAAATATAGTATAATAATTTTATTCCAACTGACAAATATCTATTAACACTATAATTATATAGTTCCTTATGTAATATAGTTCATTGAACTTAGCAGTAACGATTTACGTTTTATTATATAGTAAATGAAAGATTTTCGATATTACATAAGGGACATATGATTTTAGTACATAAGAAATCTATTCAAAAGCGATGATTAAAAATTAATTAAATTAATATATCATCCTATGACGATGACATCTGGTGATGAATAGATTTAAAAAAAATGAAATTAATTAATTATTATACTATATGTTACAATATGAATTAATATTAATAATTAGCTTTAGCAAAAAAGAAAAAGCAAATTTCGGTAATTATTAATAATTGTAAACATTAAATACAGCAATTTAAAATTTGGTATTACATGTTAATACAACTTACATGTTAATATAATAATAATAATATAAACTTATATAAACTTATTAACATAAATCATAGTTAATATAAACTGATTAACATAACTCTTCCAACACGAAATTTCAAATTATTAACACTGGACACATTGGATAGATGCTGAACAAGATGTTGACTGCGGAATAGGCTCAATTAGATAAGTATTTGTATTATGAAAAATGATAATGAGATGCTTTGTGATTATCTTTTTGGTTGCTGATTCAGGATTGAACATTCTGCCGGCCTTGGCATCTTATGGAAGAAGATGACAACATTTCATAACGATGTGATGGTATCAATTTTATTATTGCTTCAAAAATATACAAAAAAATTATTTATTTTAATATATATGTGTGTACTAATTGAACATTAATGTTTTAGGTTGGTTACAAATTTGTGCTGGAATGTTCCTGTGCGGAATTGAATTGCCTGAAAATATAACAATATGAAAATCGGTATGATTATTTTATTTATAACAAAAAAATTTTTATCTTGTGCTGCTGCGTTTTTTGTAAACAGTATGTAGTTTGAATATGTGATGCCTTTTTCGCGTTTTGATTTTTACCGATCTTATAGTGCTAACTAGACATCGATTCGTGATTTTTTTTTGTGTTATTATGTATATCTAAAGTGTGAGTATGACGAAGTTATTTAGGACTATTTAGTAGATATTTTTGATCTATTTCTGTAGATCTTGAACGATTGTTTTTGATTGATACGCTTGATATGAGTTTTTATTGATATGAATTTTTATTGATATGATTGTGATTGTTGACATAATATTTGGGTTGATTGTTGACATGATATGTAGATTGATTGTTGACATGATATGTAGGGTTGATTGTTGATATGATATGGGTTGATTGTTGATATGATATGTAGGGTTGATTGTTGATATGATATAGGTTGATTGTTGATATGATATAGGTTGATTGTTGAGATTGTGAATCAATTTTCAGTTTAGAAGTATCTTTAATAATTTTATTCAATTTTGCATCAGTGTTTTGATTTGAATGTTGCTGGTGGTAAGATTGTTGCCTGTTATCTGTATAAGTTCTTGAATTGTTCGAACCGTGATTCTGTGATTGATTTTGATGATAAGAATTAGACGCATTATCATTTTGAGAATAACGAGATGATGATATTTGGGAATGATTTCCTTTGTATGAATAATTCCCACTAGTACCACCACCACTTCTAGAGTTTTCATAACCATTACGATACGAATTCCTATAACCATCATTTCTGGAATTCCTATTATTGTCATAGGTATTTCCACTATTGTTTTGATGTTGATGATATTGAAAATGACTAGTGTTTGAACCTTGATAATTATTACGGTCATTATCACCACTCCGACTGCTACCGTCTCTTTGATTTCCTTGCTGTAATTTAGGATTTTGTTGATTATAGTTACTATTTCCTTGATTTCTTTTGTTATAGTGCCTATCAGAGTTCTGATCATCATACTGACGATCATTTGTATTACCACCACTTTTTCTCTGATAAGAATTTTGATAGTTTCTATTTGAGCCTGTATTACTTGAAGATGTTCCAGATCTCCCAGTTCATTCTCTATTACTTCGATTTTTAGATCTTTCATTATCCTGAGAATAATTTCGATTTGCTTGAAAACTTGATGACAAATTGTTTTCAAATTTCTGATTCATAGAACTTCTACTAGATTGACTATTTGGAATGTGGTGTTGTTGATTTTGTGTCAAATTTGATGAAGATTTTTCGGTTTCATTTGAATTTGAAGGCAGCTTATCTGTTAAGAAATCAAATAGGGAGACATTTCCAGCTGGTTTTGTTGGTACAGAATCATCCTTTCCACCCTTTTTATTTAAAAAGTTATCTCGAGTATTGCTGTTCAAGCTACGTTTATTATTATTAGAAGCATTTCTATCATTTGTTTGTGTGTTCAATTTCGATTTATCATAACCGCTAATTTTTGAATCATCTTTATTTTTATATTCATCCTGTCGTGTAAGATTGAATAATGCTTTTTCTAAGTTATTTCTTGTTGCTCTTAGAGTATTTTTTGCCTCTTCTTCCGTATAACCCTTTTCCATAATTTTTTTAACGTTATGATCAACAATTTGTTGATTGCCTCCACCGAAAATTTTTTTAGAAGCTGCTTTTGCAGCTTCGGCAATAGCTTCATTACGCATTGCATCAAATTCGTTGTTTTCCTTTCCCTCTTTTTCTGTAGCAGCTGCGAGACTCTTGAAATTTTCGTCATTACCAACATTAACATTTTATTGTTGAATACGTTTACCAAATGCTGTCCAGGGAGGTGATCCTCACGTTCCACCATTTATTACCTACCACCTTTTGTATACTTTAATAAAGTCCTACTCATTTCCCATTTTTTCTTAAGCTCATTTTCCAAATTTATATTTATATGAAAATTGGAAATAGAAACAGAGTGTTCAGTATTACGAATTTCTCCTATTAGAACCCAACCAAAAATGGTGTTTTGAGCTATAGGAGCTCCTTCAGATCCTTGTTTCAAACCATTTTGTAGTATTTGACCGTATAGGTCGGCTCCAAGTAGCACATCAATCGCACCGGGCTTGAAAAAATTCCGATCTGCGAGCTCAAGTCCTTCTAAATGACGCCACTTTCCAGCTGCGATCGTTCGACTAGGTAAGAGATTTGTCAGCTTGCCCAAAACCAAACCCTTAGCTTCGATGGCGTTTTTATTACTTAAGCTGGTGAGTATGAAATTGACTTGTGCTAAAGATGTACCTAACTGATTTTGACCAATCCCCTGTATCCTTACGGCGATCTTAATTTTTTTCAATTTCAAATATTGACACAATGATTCTGTAATAAGAGATGTCTCCGATCCTGGATCGATGAGTGCTCTTATATTTCTTTCGTCGCCTGTAACTGGCGATTTTTTTTTCATTTGAGCAGTAGCTAAAAGTACTTGTATATTGTCACTGGGCGTAGCGCATGTATGAACGTTAGTTGAAGACGTTGACGGTTGGTCATGGGGTACAAAAGTGGCTGCTGATGCCGACATAGTAGCTTGGGATGTACGCGATTTATCATTATTCGAACAAATCTTTGTATCCTGATGAAAGGAACTCTTATTATTAGTATTAAGACCCGTATGATAGGATCCTTGAGCATGATTGGCCGCAATCGGCTCTCTATGTAATAGTGAGTGATGCCGTCGTTGGCAAATAAGACAGTTTGTGGAGCTGGGACAATTTGTCACTGTGTGCCCAGTTCGTAAGCAGTTAATGCATAAGCTTTTTTTTTCGTTATTTCGAATCTTTTACTCGGATTCAAAATGCTAAATTTATGACACTGTTTAATCTTGTGTCTTCCAGCACAAATGACACAAACTGATTTTGATTCTACATGAAAATTTCTGACATTTGCTTGGAATTTGTTTGAATTGTTGGGGGGATTAGTTGTATTATCATTACTACATGAGTAAGATTTGTAAGCTATGGCTTCCAAAGTACGAAATCTCGCCTCTAAAAAGCGTTGCAGCTGTCTCCAGGTGGATAACCCTGTGATGTTACTAATACTATGTTCCCATAACTGATGAATTTCCTGTGGTAACTTTTGTACAATACTGTAAATGATAACTGGATCCCAATTAGTTATCTCTATATTTAAATTTTCTAGAGCTTGTAGACACTCTGTGGTAGTGTCCAACAAGTTTTTAATGCCCTGAGCTGATTCATGTACAAGAGAAGGTTGAGTAAAAAAAACCTTTAATTGTGTCCCTACTAGAATTCTTTTATTGTTATACCTATCTATTAAAAGTTGCCACACACTTTGGTAGTTTAAATCGATTATCTGGAACTGCCTAAGTAAATTTTCAGGTTCTCCAGTAAGATGCTTTTTCAGGTATTCCATTTTTTGTACAGGCGCAAGCCCAGCATTGTCATGGACTAATGTCCTAAATAAAAGTCGCATTCTTCAACGCATAGCAATTACATCGTAATGTTGATTAATTACGTATGTTTACATTTTTTTTTCTCTTATCAGTATTTAATTCTCAACAACAATAAATTAAACATTTTAATTTTATAATATTAAATAATAAATAATTAAAAATTAACTACAACAAAAAAAAAAAAAATAAATTAAAATTTATTTTATATTAAAAATATAATAAACAACACAAAATACTGCTTATTATGAGTGAAGACTCCAGTGGTGTTGAACATCAAATAGGTGGCGAAATAAATAATTTAAAAAGAAAACAAACTAATAGTGCCAATTCAGATAATGAAAGTAACAGCCATATCATGGCAAAAAATGCTAAAACATTAAAAAAGAAATCAAACAAAGATTTAAAAGCAGATAATATCTCTCTGAAGCAGGAAATAAATAAGTTAAAACAATTAATTCTAAATCTAAATTCCAAAATGGCAATACCATCACAAAAGGAGGCAAATTCATCAAAACTGGAATTTTTTTCTGAACCAATGCGAGATATACCATCACTGCCTGACAGTGCATATGAAATGGATACTGGTAATAATTTAATTACTAATGATAAAACAAACAATATCACACATGAATTACAAAAACAAGTCAATTTTAATTTCGAAATCCAAGATGACATAATGCAACAAATTAAAATAAAAAATCTTGAAAAATTTAATAAATCCAGGCAGGTTAATGACAACAAGCAAATATTAAACGTATCAGAAATTCAACATGGTACAAAGAAAGAGAAAAATTCATCATTTGGTAATACATCGGAAAGAGAGCAAAATCAAAAAGATGTGACACTGCAATCAGAATTAGCAAATCAGTTAAAACCTAAGAAATTACCACCAATCAGCGTCATTGATCAAGAACCAAAAGATTTAATTAAAATTATGATAAATGTTTTAAAAGTAAGTAAAGATGATTTCTATATAAAAAAGATTCATAACAAAAAACATGCAATTCACGTTGCAAATTTAGACATTTATAATAAGGTAAAATTAGCTTTAGAATCTGTTAATATTAATTTTTATTCTTTTACTCCAAAAGTGGAAAAAAACAAAACATTTATATTAGAAGGATTACATGAATCTGAAACTATTGAAGATGTTAAATTTTATTTAAAAGATTTAAAATTAAAAAATGTTACTTTCTTGTATGACAAAGTAGTCAGATTCACCACCAAAAATTCCATTCTAAAACAAATTAACCTACCTTTATTTTTGATCCAAGTTTCACCAGATAGTGCCACAAAAGAAATTTTTAGTATTAAATACTTAAATAATCAAGTAATTTACTGGGAAAAACTCATAAAAAATGAAATTTTGCAATGCAAAAGATGCCAGCGTTTTGGCCATGCTGCTTCTAATTGCAAAATGCTCTAAAGATGTGTCAAATGTGATGCAAATCATTCTCCCGGAGAGTGTGCCATAACTATAGACGAAGAAAATACAAAACCTTACTGTGTGCTTTATAAGACAGTAGGATATCCTGCTTCTTGTAGAGGCTGCAGTATGTATAAAGAAATTAAAAAATCTTTTGAAGGACAAAAATTAAAGCATAGGTAAAAGATGGTTAGTCCTAAAATTTCAAATAGTCGTATAAATCCAAACAAAAGCTTTGCACAATTATTCCATCCAGAAAAAGACCCCCAGGCCACGGTCGTAAAGCACGGAGATTTAATGGATATAAAAAATTGTTTGCAGAATATATGCAACCGATTAAATAAATTTGAACAAATAATAAACAACAATTCTATTAGAATTGACTATCTTTACCAAAATTTTACTGACAATGAGTACCAAAGATGATTTTCTTAAAATTATCTCAGTAAATGTTAACTCACTTATCTCGATACAAAAAAAGCATTCCTTTAATGATCTTCTTCAAAAACAGAAACCTGATGTAGTACTTGTAACTGAAACTAACTTAAATAGATAAAAATTGGCTTTCGATAATTATGTGATTATAAGAAATAACAAAAAAGAATCAACTAACAAAAGGGGTACTCTAATTTTAATTAAAAATAGATACAAATTTGAACAGATTCAGAATGAGGTAATACTAAATTTCAAATGTCTTGAAACATGTATAATTTCAGTAAAACTTAAAAATAACCAAAACTTATTTTTAATATCTGCATACGGCTGTCATAAAGATAATCAACTATTCATACCAGAATTGCAACTGCTGTTTGAATTTTTAAAGTTACAAAAGCCCAGAAACTTTTTTGTGCTGAGTGGTGATTTGAACGCCAAGCATTATTCTTGGAATAATATATCTCATAACGATAGAGGCAATAAGCTTTTTTCTTGGATTGAATCAAATAGTTTACCTTATAAATGCCAATTGTATCATAGCATTAACTCCACCTACCCACGGTGTAATTCTTTTTTAGACATCTGTATTGAAGATTGCAAATTAAAATTTAAGAACCTGATAGATAATCGCTTAGACACTCTGGGTTTTGATAGTGATCATAGAGCCTTACAATTTGAGATAGCATTTACTTTTGAGGAAGAAATTTTATGTCAGCATAATTTTTGTACAAGACCCTTGTTTGATTTCAATAAAGTCAATTGGGATGAGTTTAAAAAGGAAATAGATTCACTACTTAACCATAATGAACGATGTATAGTGCCCAACAATAGAAATTTAGAAAATTCAGAAATTGACGAATATATTTCAAATATTAATAATTTAATTGTTCAAGCCATGAACAATTGCATTCCTACCATTAAAAAACTAAATAGTTTTCATGATTATTCAAATTTTACAATTAAAAAATTAAAACATCAAAAAAGTAAATTCATTACAAAGTTATTTAAACTTTATAGAAAAAATGCACAAAATAGTCAATTAATTGCTCAACCTAATCATTCTGAAATTTTAAGATTAAGATCACTCATACAAAATATAAATATTTTAATTAAAGAACAATTTACTATAGAAATTAATCGGTATTGGGAAAAAAATATTAAATCTATCCAACCTTCTAGAAATATGTTTCCATCACTTAATAAAATTTTCAGGAAAAAAGAAAGTTTAGAAATTAAAAAAATTGAGTTAGAGCAAAATGATTTAAATATTATTAGTGAAATCAATCTAAATGTAAACGAATTAAAAAGAGACAATAATAATAAGGTAATAATTGAGGATAAGACACAGATTTGTAATATTTTGGGTCAGGTGTTTTAAAGAAAGCATGAATTGATTCCAAACCACGATAATGATCTTAACAACGAAGTTCAAACAAACATGATTAATTTTGAAGCTAATAGTTCTTTTGAAATTCAAAGATTAATCCAATTTAACAATAGCCAAAAAGCAAACAGTTTTAGTGAGCAGCAAATTCAAGAATATTTTTTAACTCTTGATGACGTTATAATCGCGCTTAATTCTTTGAAAAACAAAAAATCTTCGGGTTTAGATAGAATTCCTTTAATAGAATATTGTTTTAAAAAATCTGTCTGATCAAATTAACTTACAAATTACAACAATTTTTAATAATATTTTAAATAACTCATATTTTCCTAATGTATGGAAAACCGCCAAAGTTACTCCTATTAGAAAACCAGGAAAGGACCCAACGGATCCTAAAAGCTTTAGACCAATTAGTCTCTTGCCTAACTTAAGTAAAGCCTTCGAGTAAATTATAAAAAACAAAATTGTAAAATGTTGTAATGAGCTTAACCTTATTAACAATGCACAATTCGGTTTTAGAGATAATCATTCTACAATTCACGCGGTAGGAAAATTAGTTTCTGACATCTGTTGGTCTGTTAATAGAAAGCACTGTACCGGTGCTCTGCTAATTGATCTAAGCGATGCTTTTACAACAGTATGGTTGGATGGGCTTATTAAAAAATTAACTGATTATAATTTACCTAGTTATTTAATTAGATTAGTAAATAGTATGCTAAGAGGAAGATCCTTTACAGTAGAAGTAAATGAAACACAATCAGATAGATATTTTCATATAAACAATGGCTTGATGCAAGGGACTGTTACTTCCCCAATTCTCTTCTCACTCTACATCAATAGCTTATTAAACTATTTAAATATGTTAAATTCAGACAATGCTAATATAATAGTTAAAACTGCAATTGAGTTTGCTGATGATTTAACGTGTTATGTGGCAGCTGAAAAATTTGAAGATAAACAAACTAACCTACAGCAAATGTTTAATATAACACAAAGCTATGTATCTTCATGAAGGTTGAAGATAAACTATAGTAAATGTGAGTTGATTCTATTTAGAAACAACGTTGTACAATGCCATACTTCTGTTCGCAAAAATTGGAAACAATTTCTGATCAGAGCAGAAGATGGTTCTACAATAAAACCTAAAAACCACGTAAGGTATCTTGGTATTTGGTTAGCAAAAAATTTAAATTTCACAGTACAGGTGAAAAAGCAAATGGAAAAAGCGAAGAAAGCCTTTTTTATTGCTAAAAGGTTATTCTGTTCCAAGTATTTGTCGAATAGAGTTAAAATAATAGCTTATCAGTCCATCGTTAGACCAATTCTGAGTTATGGATGCGCCGTTTGGTACAATGTAAGCGCTTCCTTAATGGAAAAAATAAGGATTTTCGAAAGAAAATGTTTAAGGTCATGCCTTGGAGAATACCGTAAAGAAATAGAAAATACTAATCACTATCTATCAAACAAATATATTTACAATAAAGCAGCTATCATCCGCATTGTTAATTTCAATATTTCACTAATAAGAAACCATTTTCTTAGATCACAAAGAGTCATAGCTAATAGTTTTATTTGCCATGCCATATACCCTGACGACTCATATATAAAAACAAGACTAAGTACTGGTTTTATTCCACCTGAAGCCTTTGTGTTCCTTGATAAACATAATTATTTTCAAAATATAGATAAAGTCCCGATATTTTATCATTTCAATAGAAGAGCGACAAACAAAAAAATAGAATTGAATATTAACCAATTAAATTTCACTGATCTGGTGTTTAATACGACAATTTCCGATACGGATAAAAAAAAATCAATAAATAGAAACTGTTTTTGGTGGCTTGAATCTACTTAAATATAGATGCATAAGTACACTCATTTATATTTTAACATACCCCTATCCCGTTTCCTCATTTCCTTTCCCA
>CAMUPU010000009.1:15000-35979 GCA_947095535.1 Poecilobothrus nobilitatus | reverse complement strand
AACAATAACAATAACAATAACAATAACAATAACAATAACAATAACAATAACAATAACAATAACAATAACAATAACAATAACAATAACAATAACAATAACAATAACAATAACAATAACAATAACAATAACAATAACAATAACAATAACAATAACAATAACAATAACAATAACAATAACAATAACAATAACAATAACAATAACAATAACAATAACAATAACAATAACAATAACAATAACAATAACAATAACAATAACAATAACAATAACAATAACATAACAATAACAATAACAATAACAATAACAATAACAATAACAATAACAATAACAATAACAATAACAATAACAATAACAATAACAATAACAATAACAATAACAATAACAATAACAATAACAATAACAATAACAATAACAATAACAATAACAATAACAATAACAATAACAATAACAATAACAATAACAATAACAATAACAATAACAATAACAATAACAATAACAATAACAATAACAATAACAATAACAATAACAATAACAATAACAATAACAATAACAATAACAATAACAATAACAATAACAATAACAATAACAATAACAATAACAATAACAATAACAATAACAATAACAATAACAATAACAATAACAATAACAATAACAATAACAATAACAATAACAATAACAATAACAATAACAATAACAATAACAATAACAATAACAATAACAATAACAATAACAATAACAATAACAATAACAATAACAATAACAATAACAATAACAATAACAATAACAATAACAATAACAATAACAATAACAATAACAATAACAATAACAATAACAATAACAATAACAATAACAATAACAATAACAATAACAATAACAATAACAATAACAATAACAATAACAATAACAATAACAATAACAATAACAATAACAATAACAATAACAATAACAATAACAATAACAATAACAATAACAATAACAATAACAATAACAATAACAATAACAATAACAATAACAATAACAATAACAATAACAATAACAATAACAATAACAATAACAATAACAATAACAATAACAATAACAATAACAATAACAATAACAATAACAATAACAATAACAATAACAATAACAATAACAATAACAATAACAATAACAATAACAATAACAATAACAATAACAATAACAATAACAATAACAATAACAATAACAATAACAATAACAATAACAATAACAATAACAATAACAATAACAATAACAATAACAATAACAATAACAATAACAATAACAATAACAATAACAATAACAATAACAATAACAATAACAATAACAATAACAATAACAATAACAATAACAATAACAATAACAATAACAATAACAATAACAATAACAATAACAATAACAATAACAATAACAATAACAATAACAATAACAATAACAATAACAATAACAATAACAATAACAATAACAATAACAATAACAATAACAATAACAATAACAATAACAATAACAATAACAATAACAATAACAATAACAATAACAATAACAATAACAATAACAATAACAATAACAATAACAATAACAATAACAATAACAATAACAATAACAATAACAATAACAATAACAATAACAATAACAATAACAATAACAATAACAATAACAATAACAATAACAATAACAATAACAATAACAATAACAATAACAATAACAATAACAATAACAATAACAATAACAATAACAATAACAATAACAATAACAATAACAATAACAATAACAATAACAATAACAATAACAATAACAATAACAATAACAATAACAATAACAATAACAATAACAATAACAATAACAATAACAATAACAATAACAATAACAATAACAATAACAATAACAATAACAATAACAATAACAATAACAATAACAATAACAATAACAATAACAATAACAATAACAATAACAATAACAATAACAATAACAATAACAATAACAATAACAATAACAATAACAATAACAATAACAATAACAATAACAATAACAATAACAATAACAATAACAATAACAATAACAATAACAATAACAATAACAATAACAATAACAATAACAATAACAATAACAATAACAATAACAATAACAATAACAATAACAATAACAATAACAATAACAATAACAATAACAATAACAATAACAATAACAATAACAATAACAATAACAATAACAATAACAATAACAATAACAATAACAATAACAATAACAATAACAATAACAATAACAATAACAATAACAATAACAATAACAATAACAATAACAATAACAATAACAATAACAATAACAATAACAATAACAATAACAATAACAATAACAATAACAATAACAATAACAATAACAATAACAATAACAATAACAATAACAATAACAATAACAATAACAATAACAATAACAATAACAATAACAATAACAATAACAATAACAATAACAATAACAATAACAATAACAATAACAATAACAATAACAATAACAATAACAATAACAATAACAATAACAATAACAATAACAATAACAATAACAATAACAATAACAATAACAATAACAATAACAATAACAATAACAATAACAATAACAATAACAATAACAATAACAATAACAATAACAATAACAATAACAATAACAATAACAATAACAATAACAATAACAATAACAATAACAATAACAATAACAATAACAATAACAATAACAATAACAATAACAATAACAATAACAATAACAATAACAATAACAATAACAATAACAATAACAATAACAATAACAATAACAATAACAATAACAATAACAATAACAATAACAATAACAATAACAATAACAATAACAATAACAATAACAATAACAATAACAATAACAATAACAATAACAATAACAATAACAATAACAATAACAATAACAATAACAATAACAATAACAATAACAATAACAATAACAATAACAATAACAATAACAATAACAATAACAATAACAATAACAATAACAATAACAATAACAATAACAATAACAATAACAATAACAATAACAATAACAATAACAATAACAATAACAATAACAATAACAATAACAATAACAATAACAATAACAATAACAATAACAATAACAATAACAATAACAATAACAATAACAATAACAATAACAATAACAATAACAATAACAATAACAATAACAATAACAATAACAATAACAATAACAATAACAATAACAATAACAATAACAATAACAATAACAATAACAATAACAATAACAATAACAATAACAATAACAATAACAATAACAATAACAATAACAATAACAATAACAATAACAATAACAATAACAATAACAATAACAATAACAATAACAATAACAATAACAATAACAATAACAATAACAATAACAATAACAATAACAATAACAATAACAATAACAATAACAATAACAATAACAATAACAATAACAATAACAATAACAATAACAATAACAATAACAATAACAATAACAATAACAATAACAATAACAATAACAATAACAATAACAATAACAATAACAATAACAATAACAATAACAATAACAATAACAATAACAATAACAATAACAATAACAATAACAATAACAATAACAATAACAATAACAATAACAATAACAATAACAATAACAATAACAATAACAATAACAATAACAATAACAATAACAATAACAATAACAATAACAATAACAATAACAATAACAATAACAATAACAATAACAATAACAATAACAATAACAATAACAATAACAATAACAATAACAATAACAATAACAATAACAATAACAATAACAATAACAATAACAATAACAATAACAATAACAATAACAATAACAATAACAATAACAATAACAATAACAATAACAATAACAATAACAATAACAATAACAATAACAATAACAATAACAATAACAATAACAATAACAATAACAATAACAATAACAATAACAATAACAATAACAATAACAATAACAATAACAATAACAATAACAATAACAATAACAATAACAATAACAATAACAATAACAATAACAATAACAATAACAATAACAATAACAATAACAATAACAATAACAATAACAATAACAATAACAATAACAATAACAATAACAATAACAATAACAATAACAATAACAATAACAATAACAATAACAATAACAATAACAATAACAATAACAATAACAATAACAATAACAATAACAATAACAATAACAATAACAATAACAATAACAATAACAATAACAATAACAATAACAATAACAATAACAATAACAATAACAATAACAATAACAATAACAATAACAATAACAATAACAATAACAATAACAATAACAATAACAATAACAATAACAATAACAATAACAATAACAATAACAATAACAATAACAATAACAATAACAATAACAATAACAATAACAATAACAATAACAATAACAATAACAATAACAATAACAATAACAATAACAATAACAATAACAATAACAATAACAATAACAATAACAATAACAATAACAATAACAATAACAATAACAATAACAATAACAATAACAATAACAATAACAATAACAATAACAATAACAATAACAATAACAATAACAATAACAATAACAATAACAATAACAATAACAATAACAATAACAATAACAATAACAATAACAATAACAATAACAATAACAATAACAATAACAATAACAATAACAATAACAATAACAATAACAATAACAATAACAATAACAATAACAATAACAATAACAATAACAATAACAATAACAATAACAATAACAATAACAATAACAATAACAATAACAATAACAATAACAATAACAATAACAATAACAATAACAATAACAATAACAATAACAATAACAATAACAATAACAATAACAATAACAATAACAATAACAATAACAATAACAATAACAATAACAATAACAATAACAATAACAATAACAATAACAATAACAATAACAATAACAATAACAATAACAATAACAATAACAATAACAATAACAATAACAATAACAATAACAATAACAATAACAATAACAATAACAATAACAATAACAATAACAATAACAATAACAATAACAATAACAATAACAATAACAATAACAATAACAATAACAATAACAATAACAATAACAATAACAATAACAATAACAATAACAATAACAATAACAATAACAATAACAATAACAATAACAATAACAATAACAATAACAATAACAATAACAATAACAATAACAATAACAATAACAATAACAATAACAATAACAATAACAATAACAATAACAATAACAATAACAATAACAATAACAATAACAATAACAATAACAATAACAATAACAATAACAATAACAATAACAATAACAATAACAATAACAATAACAATAACAATAACAATAACAATAACAATAACAATAACAATAACAATAACAATAACAATAACAATAACAATAACAATAACAATAACAATAACAATAACAATAACAATAACAATAACAATAACAATAACAATAACAATAACAATAACAATAACAATAACAATAACAATAACAATAACAATAACAATAACAATAACAATAACAATAACAATAACAATAACAATAACAATAACAATAACAATAACAATAACAATAACAATAACAATAACAATAACAATAACAATAACAATAACAATAACAATAACAATAACAATAACAATAACAATAACAATAACAATAACAATAACAATAACAATAACAATAACAATAACAATAACAATAACAATAACAATAACAATAACAATAACAATAACAATAACAATAACAATAACAATAACAATAACAATAACAATAACAATAACAATAACAATAACAATAACAATAACAATAACAATAACAATAACAATAACAATAACAATAACAATAACAATAACAATAACAATAACAATAACAATAACAATAACAATAACAATAACAATAACAATAACAATAACAATAACAATAACAATAACAATAACAATAACAATAACAATAACAATAACAATAACAATAACAATAACAATAACAATAACAATAACAATAACAATAACAATAACAATAACAATAACAATAACAATAACAATAACAATAACAATAACAATAACAATAACAATAACAATAACAATAACAATAACAATAACAATAACAATAACAATAACAATAACAATAACAATAACAATAACAATAACAATAACAATAACAATAACAATAACAATAACAATAACAATAACAATAACAATAACAATAACAATAACAATAACAATAACAATAACAATAACAATAACAATAACAATAACAATAACAATAACAATAACAATAACAATAACAATAACAATAACAATAACAATAACAATAACAATAACAATAACAATAACAATAACAATAACAATAACAATAACAATAACAATAACAATAACAATAACAATAACAATAACAATAACAATAACAATAACAATAACAATAACAATAACAATAACAATAACAATAACAATAACAATAACAATAACAATAACAATAACAATAACAATAACAATAACAATAACAATAACAATAACAATAACAATAACAATAACAATAACAATAACAATAACAATAACAATAACAATAACAATAACAATAACAATAACAATAACAATAACAATAACAATAACAATAACAATAACAATAACAATAACAATAACAATAACAATAACAATAACAATAACAATAACAATAACAATAACAATAACAATAACAATAACAATAACAATAACAATAACAATAACAATAACAATAACAATAACAATAACAATAACAATAACAATAACAATAACAATAACAATAACAATAACAATAACAATAACAATAACAATAACAATAACAATAACAATAACAATAACAATAACAATAACAATAACAATAACAATAACAATAACAATAACAATAACAATAACAATAACAATAACAATAACAATAACAATAACAATAACAATAACAATAACAATAACAATAACAATAACAATAACAATAACAATAACAATAACAATAACAATAACAATAACAATAACAATAACAATAACAATAACAATAACAATAACAATAACAATAACAATAACAATAACAATAACAATAACAATAACAATAACAATAACAATAACAATAACAATAACAATAACAATAACAATAACAATAACAATAACAATAACAATAACAATAACAATAACAATAACAATAACAATAACAATAACAATAACAATAACAATAACAATAACAATAACAATAACAATAACAATAACAATAACAATAACAATAACAATAACAATAACAATAACAATAACAATAACAATAACAATAACAATAACAATAACAATAACAATAACAATAACAATAACAATAACAATAACAATAACAATAACAATAACAATAACAATAACAATAACAATAACAATAACAATAACAATAACAATAACAATAACAATAACAATAACAATAACAATAACAATAACAATAACAATAACAATAACAATAACAATAACAATAACAATAACAATAACAATAACAATAACAATAACAATAACAATAACAATAACAATAACAATAACAATAACAATAACAATAACAATAACAATAACAATAACAATAACAATAACAATAACAATAACAATAACAATAACAATAACAATAACAATAACAATAACAATAACAATAACAATAACAATAACAATAACAATAACAATAACAATAACAATAACAATAACAATAACAATAACAATAACAATAACAATAACAATAACAATAACAATAACAATAACAATAACAATAACAATAACAATAACAATAACAATAACAATAACAATAACAATAACAATAACAATAACAATAACAATAACAATAACAATAACAATAACAATAACAATAACAATAACAATAACAATAACAATAACAATAACAATAACAATAACAATAACAATAACAATAACAATAACAATAACAATAACAATAACAATAACAATAACAATAACAATAACAATAACAATAACAATAACAATAACAATAACAATAACAATAACAATAACAATAACAATAACAATAACAATAACAATAACAATAACAATAACAATAACAATAACAATAACAATAACAATAACAATAACAATAACAATAACAATAACAATAACAATAACAATAACAATAACAATAACAATAACAATAACAATAACAATAACAATAACAATAACAATAACAATAACAATAACAATAACAATAACAATAACAATAACAATAACAATAACAATAACAATAACAATAACAATAACAATAACAATAACAATAACAATAACAATAACAATAACAATAACAATAACAATAACAATAACAATAACAATAACAATAACAATAACAATAACAATAACAATAACAATAACAATAACAATAACAATAACAATAACAATAACAATAACAATAACAATAACAATAACAATAACAATAACAATAACAATAACAATAACAATAACAATAACAATAACAATAACAATAACAATAACAATAACAATAACAATAACAATAACAATAACAATAACAATAACAATAACAATAACAATAACAATAACAATAACAATAACAATAACAATAACAATAACAATAACAATAACAATAACAATAACAATAACAATAACAATAACAATAACAATAACAATAACAATAACAATAACAATAACAATAACAATAACAATAACAATAACAATAACAATAACAATAACAATAACAATAACAATAACAATAACAATAACAATAACAATAACAATAACAATAACAATAACAATAACAATAACAATAACAATAACAATAACAATAACAATAACAATAACAATAACAATAACAATAACAATAACAATAACAATAACAATAACAATAACAATAACAATAACAATAACAATAACAATAACAATAACAATAACAATAACAATAACAATAACAATAACAATAACAATAACAATAACAATAACAATAACAATAACAATAACAATAACAATAACAATAACAATAACAATAACAATAACAATAACAATAACAATAACAATAACAATAACAATAACAATAACAATAACAATAACAATAACAATAACAATAACAATAACAATAACAATAACAATAACAATAACAATAACAATAACAATAACAATAACAATAACAATAACAATAACAATAACAATAACAATAACAATAACAATAACAATAACAATAACAATAACAATAACAATAACAATAACAATAACAATAACAATAACAATAACAATAACAATAACAATAACAATAACAATAACAATAACAATAACAATAACAATAACAATAACAATAACAATAACAATAACAATAACAATAACAATAACAATAACAATAACAATAACAATAACAATAACAATAACAATAACAATAACAATAACAATAACAATAACAATAACAATAACAATAACAATAACAATAACAATAACAATAACAATAACAATAACAATAACAATAACAATAACAATAACAATAACAATAACAATAACAATAACAATAACAATAACAATAACAATAACAATAACAATAACAATAACAATAACAATAACAATAACAATAACAATAACAATAACAATAACAATAACAATAACAATAACAATAACAATAACAATAACAATAACAATAACAATAACAATAACAATAACAATAACAATAACAATAACAATAACAATAACAATAACAATAACAATAACAATAACAATAACAATAACAATAACAATAACAATAACAATAACAATAACAATAACAATAACAATAACAATAACAATAACAATAACAATAACAATAACAATAACAATAACAATAACAATAACAATAACAATAACAATAACAATAACAATAATAATAATAATTTTTTTTCCGAGAGGACTCTCTCCTGGGTTCAGGTGGACTACCGGCTAATACCCCCCCCTAACATCAAGGACACCGGCCCGGTACCTTTTCTCATATTGCTTCAGGCTGAGCCTTATCAGATAGGCACAGGGCTCACGCTCGTCGCTGCCCATCTACAGCTTCAGCATCTTGGCCCTTGGTGCGAAGCGTATTTTGCACGAATTCTGCCACCAGACGCTAGTTTTCTTCTGTTTCAAGCATATACTCTACTATATTGCCTGATGACAAAGGTCTGACTATCTATTCAACTGTTGCTGTGCCACCCGTCCACTGATTGCAGTGGAAGATCATGTGTTCTGCATCATCTCTGCCTCTGCCATAGTAGAAACATTCAGGTGTCTCGAATCGTCCTATCCTGTGAAAGTATGACCGAAAACATCCGTGCCCGCTTAGGTGCGACGTCCCAGAGCTCCTGTAAAATTTTCATGGTGCGGCTTTTCTCTTTCGTGGCCGCTCTCACTCGCCCAATCTCCGTCCTTCTCCTGTAGATATTTTTTCTTTCCAAACCCAGGAGTCCGACAGGTATAACTCCAGCTTTTTCGTTCACTACAACTTCAGAGACTGTTCGGTAAAAACAGGCAACCCGGAGAACAGCGCGTCGCTGAACAGAAGTAAGCCCTTTTCTGTACCACTCAAATCGCTTTCGAACGTCCCAAACCGCCGCACCATATAATAACTCCGAGTGTATTTATTAGGAGTCATCGCTTACTTGAGGTTCGCCCATGAGTATTAGCCATTATTCTGCTCAAGTTCGCGACCATGGCCTCCGACTTGTCAGCCATCCGCCGCAAATGTTGCCCGAAAGTAAGTTTTTCATCACCCCCAATTATTTAGCAGCAGCTTTTGACACTATGCGCTCTTCTCCTACCATAAACGATAGAATAGTGCCGATCCTCGTTTTGGTTAGAATAACAATTTCTGTTTTGGCGAGTGCCAAAGCTAGCCCTCGACCACACATCCGTGTACTTATTCTTCGTATCGCTATATTTAATTGTAGCTGCGCCAATTCGGTGGTACGGGCAGTGCACTGCAACATCGTCCGCATAGTCGTTGAAGCTCACTCCTTCTGGCATTCCTAATCGCCGGAGCTCATCATATGCCACATTCCAGAAGTCAGGTCCTAGGATTGACCTTTGAGCTGCCCCTGCCTTAATTGTCTTCGTCCGTTGGCTGTCCTCTGTTCCATACACCTGCGATGTGTCTCGCAGGTAGTCCCGGATAACTCGCATGAGGTATTCGGGAACTATGAACGCCTCTAATGCCTCCGGCATATTCACCAAACTTGCAGAATTGAACGCGTTTTTCACGTCAAAGGTGACGAGGAGGACTAACTGTCGCGAGTAGTGGTTACCTTCTTTAGCCTTTCGCACGGTTTCTATTACCTCTTGGGTAGCTCCTATAGTGGAAAGTCCTCGCCGAAAGCCAAACTATCGTTCGGACAAGTCACCAGCATTCCTTATCGCTGAGTTTAGGCGCGGCTGCACTAACTTCTCTAGCACCTTGTCTACATTGTCCAGTATGTATAGTGGACGATATGTCGATGGAGCCTTTACGTCACCATTGCTTTTGCTAATCAGCGCAAGGCGGTAGTTTTTCACAGTTGACAGAAGAAGCCGGTAATGAGGCTGGAATTGTACATTCTGAGCAGGAGGTCAGATTGTGCACGGTACGCAGCTTTCAAGGCTTCTGGGGGTATCCCATCGGGTCCGACAGCTTTGCGGTTACGTAAAGAGTCCACCGCAACTCCCAGCTCCTCGTAAATGAAGAGGGGAATATCACATATCATTGAGAAGAATCTATCTGACCGCCATGTCCGAGACATATTTCCCTCCAGAGTTGGTATTGATCATTCCCCATTCAGTACTTTGCGCATTGAATTCTCCAGCGACTATAATTTTGCCGGAAATTCGAAGGAAATCATCCTCTAATGCAGGAGTTCTTAATCTTTTCAAACTAATGGACACCATAAATATATAATTGGTACCGACGGACCCCTAAAATGTAAAAAATTAATAAATTGATAGTAAAACACATACATTTTTTAATAATTATTTATAAATCTGTTTATTCAGCTTCAAACAAAAATAATAAAAAATAATTAAGATTAATGTGATGGTTGCTGCTGCCTTGCTGAAACGAGGATGCTAATACGAGGGGTAGTCTTTGATAGCGCAATACGCATATCTGGTTCTGCATCCAATCTATTTCTAGTTTTGGTTTTCATGATAAGAAGTGTTGAAAACCCAGATTCGCATTAATAACTTGTTGCGAATGGAATCAGAGACTGTAAAGCCCTCTTGGCAAGAATAGGATACCCCTCCAACAATGAACACCAAAACTCTGATAAATTCTTTGTTTCAAATTCATGTTTAACAATTTCTTTAGTTCGCAAATCAATCAAATCATCCTTGGATATGTCATCATCGTCGATGCTCTCAAGGTTAATAATAAATGGATTACGAATCCATGCAGCAGGTTTCAACTCTTCTACTACAAAATAATTTTGAAACGAATTTTCAAGGGTGGTCAAATGTATCAAAATTAGATTATTAAACTGATTTGTTATTTTTTCTTGAATGTTTCTACCTGCTAGGAGTAGCTCATCAAGATTTATGAAGTTTGCATAATTGTTATTTTCCAACCACCTTTTCCAGACGGGTATCTTTTCTATAAATGATCTCAATTTTTCTCCAGCATCCATATGTGTAATATTAAGTCCCTGAATAGAACGATTCAAGTAATTTAAATGAGAAAAGATGTCTGCTAAGTAGGCGAGACCCATCACGAATTCGGTTTTCTGAAAAGTTTCATAAAGTACACTCTCTTTTTCTTTGAGAAATATAGAAACTTCCACTCGAAGTTCATGCAGTCGAGATAAAACTAGCCCCCTTGATAACCAGCGAACCTCAGTCTGATATAAAAGTACATTATGCTGTGATCCAAGTTCCTGACAGAGATTTTTGAAAAGGCGATGATTAGTAGCGCGAGCTCTTATGAAATTTACTACTTTAACGCAAGTTGACATAATTGTTTTTAAATCAGGTGGTAATGTTTTGGCGGCTAGTGCATGGCGATGCAGCATGCAGTGAACTACGGAAATGTGAGGAGCTTCTGCTTTAACCAGAGATACAAATCCAGATCTATTTCTAAGCATGGCTGGAGCACCATCAGTGGTAATTGTGCCGAGATTCTTACTCCAATTAGGGAAATCATGCTGCACAAAGAAGTTTTGTACAAGATTGAATACATCCACGGCCTTTGTTGTAGCTACTAGCGGTTTACAAAATAGGAATTCTTCTTTAATTGATATTGTATTCATATCGCACAAAAACTAATAGCTGGCTACACTGGGCAACATCAGTAGATTCATCCAACTGCATGCTGAATGGCAGAACGGAGAGTTTCAACTCCTCTAAAACTTGTTTGAGAATTTCAGATGACATGTCTTGAATTCGTGAGTGAATTATATCATTTGATAGTGGAATTTTTTCAACTGTATTGCATGACTCTTTGCCACAAACCAACTCAACCATTTCCAAAGCACGTGGCTTTATAAGTGTTTCACCAATTGTGTGTGGTTTTTTGTTTTTCGCGATTAAATAGGCCACTTTGTAGGATGCCTCCAGAGCTGGTTTTTCAGTTTGTGCAAAACCTAATGTCGGTAGAGTTCCCGAAGCCATAAATCGAGCTTGTTTTTGTTTGAAAATACTCAAGTCATCTTTAACATTTTCTGAGTGCATCTTTTGTAAATGTTCCCGTAATTTTGCAGGCTTCAGACTCTGATTGCATAGCACTTTTCCACATAAAAAACATTGAGGTTTCTGAGTTCCGTCACGATCAGTAGTGAAAGTAAATCCATATTCAACGTAGCTATCGATAAAATTTCTCTTTTTGTTAGACATGTTAAGATTAAACTGTAAATTAAATGGTTAATTTTTAATATAATGATTTTTATAATTTTATACCAAATATGCAGTACACTACTTTTACTTACCAAAAATATTTGTGCAGGAACAATTGACAGAATTAAATAACACCCGAAAGTTAATAGAAAAAAACTTCAACTAAATTAAACTTTATTATAGCAACAATAAAAACTTCGAATCAATGCAAAAACAGAATAGTATCATAGCAACGAGTAAATATTTCACAAAAAAGTGCCTACTGAGACTTAATTTTTTTAACATAAAAATTCAAATGTTAGAATTTTGATGCTACAAAACAGTAAAGAAATGTTACTTATTATTTCAGTTACAATATCAAGATAACATAAAAAATTTTTTTACGATTTTCTGTAAATATGTAAATAGTGCCGAGGACCTATTTTATTTACAAGATAAATAATTATTTTAATTACAATATCAAGATAACATAAAAAAATTTACCACGGATCACTTGGAACCCGTTTGCGGACTCCCTGGGGGTCCATGAACCCCAAGTTAAGAACCACAGCTCTAATGCATCTATTTTAATTCTGAAGGCCGGATCAATTCATTCAGAGTAAAGTAGCAGCTGATATATGTCCCTCCTCCACTTTTGAGTCACACGAAGCCTTCCCCACGTCCGTGTGTCCTCACCGTAATCGTTTCGGAATCCCGCACCCTGATCGCCGCAGATCCAAGCTCATCGCGATACCAGTACGTAGATAATAGATCCCTGTACTGCTCACTGATAACGAGCAGATCGGCATTGTGTTAGCTGGTTCAGGAGAGACCGCCGTCTTGCTCCGATTAAGATTCGCTTGCATAATTCGAATCATCTAATAAGTAATTGAGTGTTCCTTAAAGCGTTACTAAACACCTTGCATCTCCTAGATGCAGCGATGTGGTTTACGCTACCAGAATCCTGGCCCTTCTCAGCGCACAGAAAACATCGTTCAGGAGATGTACACAACTTCGCCTGGTGGTATGGCTCGCCATACCTGAAGCAGAGCCTGCTTCTATCAGAGCCCTTGCATGTCCCAGAGCGGTAACCGTACCCAGGGCACTTATAACTTAATTTCGGTTGCCCTCTGCCTCACTCTGCAGCTGACGAATCCCACTTTTATGTGCTTGGTTTTAATAAGTTGTTGCGCACTCTTTGTCCCTATGGTCACTATTGCCATTTTTGTGTCCTGCTGTTAGATTTAGGTTAGGTTAGGTTAGGTTTAGAGTTAGGTTACCGAGACTTTGTAACTAGCGGTCCAACAGCCGAAAACTTCTTTTATGGCGTTACTCACCTCCGAGGTGGTGAGGTCATCAAGATCTCTAATCTCCACCGTCTCCTTTGGTTCTAGGCTGCGCACACCTGCGTTACAGTTCATCTTCGAGGGACTCGCCAAATGCAGCTTTACCTCCTGTTCTGCGATGACCTTCTCCAGGACTCTTTTTTCTACGTACGACCTTGACCCAGGTACTGGGTGTCTCCTGGACCTTTTTCAATTCCTTTTTTGATCCTTCTCCTGCTTTCCATGCTCTCTCTCTTTTCTTATTTTCCCTCAATAGCGGGCTGTTGGCAGACTGCTCCTGGTGGGAATGGGAATTCTCTCCGTCATCACACCCATAACTTTCAAGATTTGGGACGGTGACTGTTGCTGGTCCCCGCTTTGTATTGTGGCAGCCACTAGCGTCAACAAGCTCACCTAGTTCGGCCAGCACGTTTTCCACATCCATCGATATGTTTTTTTGTCTACTAGTTACAGCCCGCATACGCAACCGATTATAGTCTGGCACTTGCGTAGAATCTGCTCCCTCCTTTCTACGGCTCCTTATTACCTTTGTATTTTTTCTGAATGGTTCCATACACACTATTTCATCACCACCACAGTTCAATTCATTTTTTTTATCCATTTGCGTATTTTAATGGGTATTTGCCCCTATTCAGGTACAGGGTTGCGTTCCCGGACCATAGCCGATAGCGACAGCCAGCATTCGGCTCCCGCTTCCTTGCAATCCAAAGCGAAGCTCACCTATTCAGCCGTTCTTTCCCTCTTTAAGCAGACCATTAAAGCTCTAGTAATCTGTTGACTCAGAATAACACAATCAAAAGAAAGCACCAAGTCAATACTGTAAAACTAAAATGCAATAATACAAAAAGAGAATTTGTAACAAAGCTGCAGAATCAGCAAATTAATACAGACAATTTACAGTCAATCTTACTTCAAGTTGGTGAAGAAGTCTTAGGTAAAAGAATACCTAAAAAGAAAGAGTGGATATCCGATGAAACCTGGACCCTAATTCAGCAAAGAAGGAAACTTAGAGAAAAACTATTACTAACCCAATCGGATGAAGTCAAAAACCAATATAACCTGAAAGCGAAAGAAGTAAAGAGAAGTGCCAGAAGAGACAAAAAGAAATTCTTCAACAATATTGCAGCTGATGCACAAAGAGCAGCAAACGAAAATGATATGCGATCCCTCTACAACAAAGTAAGAATTCTCACAAAACAGAACTTAATGTAAAATCGTCCAATTAGAAATAAGAATGGACAAATGCTCACTTCAACCCAAGAGCAAATCCAGAGATGGAAAGAACATTTCGAAGAAACAAACAACGAAGATAGTGGAGACAGTAATGAAAGCGATGAAGAAGAAAGGACCCCTACTGCAGACTCAAGAAGCCGAATTACTGTAAATGCCCCATCAAACAGAGAAATTATAGCTGCACTTTCAAGGCTGAAAAGCAACAAAGCACCGGGTATAGATGGAATACCTTCAGAACTGCTCCAAGCAAACACAGGATATATAGCAGAAGTTCTTCAGCCTATTTTGGAAGAAATTTGGAACAATGAAGCCATAACGGAAAGCTGAAAAACAGGAATCATAATAAAACTTCCAAAAAAAAGAAATCTCCAAGAATGCAAAAATTGACATGGTATTACAGTCCTAAACACACTAAATGAATTACTGGCTCTCATAATACACTCCAGAATTGAAACAGGAATAGAGGACACCCATCGTGAGCAACAAGCAGGTTTTAGAAAGGAGCGCAGCTGTACAGATCACTCAAATACTCTGCGTCTGATAATCGAACAATCAGCAGAATGAAAATCATCACTCTACATAACATTCGCGGACTTTGAAAGAGCATTCGATAAAATAAAACACAGAGCCATCTGGAAGGCTCTCAGAAGAAGGAATATACCACCTAAAATCAGAAATATCATCCAAAATATGTACACCAACGCCGAGTCCAGGGTTCTCCACAATGGAAACCTTAGCGATCCGATAAGCCTCAAGGCTGGAGTCAAACAAGGATGTCCACTTTCCCCAATCCTGTTCAACATCGTTCTCGACGACGTATTGGAAGAATCACTAATACACCAAACAGGAATCAATTGGACCCTTACATCTCGCCAGAGAACATTGCACGCCAGGCAATGGAAAAAGAAGTGTGGGTAGACCTAAAATAACATGGAGAAGGTCTGTGGCTAAAGAAATTGATAATAGCGGTAAAACATGGACAGAAATCAAACATTTGGCCCACAATCGAGTGCGATATGGAAGCTTTGTGGAAGCCCTATGCTCCCCCAGGGGCTAAAACAGGTTAAAAAAAAAAAAATCTGTTGACGAGGGTTTCGTAGACCTTCATAAAAAGAGCTGCCTTGCACAAACTCCCGGTTGGCTTATAATTATCAACAAGGATGTTTTCCCTGGTTTTAGAGCGTGCTACTCTCTAAACCGCAGTTCATCCGGGGTGCCAATTCAGCAAAGAGGTGTGTTGAATCACGAATCTCGCAAGCAGACGTTCATCTCAACCGTCCAGCTGAATTGTTTTCCCAGTTCGCTGTATTGTCCATGCAGCAAGATGGAGAGGCCGTTTGTGAGAGTACACTGATGGTTTCGGTGCACTCACACGGCAGTAACTGAATGGACTTTAGTGGACTCTTACCAAAATCATTCCTTTCTCTGGGCATTTCTACACCCCCGCCCACCGGAGCACTATAACAATAATAATAATAATAATAGTAATAATAATAATAATAATAGTAATAACAATAACAATAATAATAATAATAATAATAATAATAATAAGAATAATAATAATAATAATAATAATAATAATAATAATAATAATAATAATAATAATAATAATAATAATAATAATATTAATAATATTAATAATAATAATAATGGCCAGCGCTGGGAATTTACACGTGAAGTGTGTATAATGGTTTCTTTCTCATTCTGTTCACCACAACTGCGGCATGATGTGTTGAATGGAATACCTAATCTGGCCGCATGTTCGTCAATTGGCCAGTGTCACGTGAACACACCTATTACTCTGGCTATGTTCCGTCGAGATAGCTTCAACAGCTTGTATGTTCTTTTGTTGCCGTACGTCGGCCATATTGTCTTGGTCGTACGGCATGAGGTTAGTTCTTTCCACTTTCTTTTCGCTAGTGATAAAAAGTGTAGAAAGATATTCCTTTTAACGCGGTTTAGTGGTGGATCCATCTGTTCTTCCAGTGAAGCATTCAGATTGGAACCGCTCCTTGGTAATTCATCAGAATGTTCATTTCCTGTGATGTTTCTATGTCCCGGAAGCCAAAGTAATGTAACATTGTATTGATAGCTTATATTCTTAAGATATTATATTCTTATATTATTATCATCACAGAGTTAAAAGCCGCGATTGCTGCTTGGCTATCAGTGACAATAGCAATGCTTCCCCCCAGAGAAGTATTGCTCCTAAGTATTGGGCATGCTTTCCAGATTCCTAGCATTTCAGCTTGAAATACACTGGATTTATTGGGAAGTCTCAAAGCATGTTCTATTTTGAGTTTTTCTGAAGAGACACCAGCACCGACACCGCAGACCATTTTTGAGCCATCAGTGAAGAGTGTGATGTCTACTTCATCCAAAGCGTTTCCTTGTCTCCATTCCCTTCTTGATGGAATCTTTACTTTGAAATTCTTAACAATTTCCAAACTTGGAATAGTGTAGTCTGTGGAATCTGGCAGACCCCAAGCTGTCGAGCTTAGAATACTGCTATGTCCATAAGGTTTTTTGCGCCAGTGTCCATTTTCTCTGAGTCTGACCGCACTACAACAGGTTAGAAATTTTATATGGAGGTCAACGGGGAGGAGATAATGAAGTGCATCTAGTGCATTACTTGGTGTCGATCTCAACGCACCCTTAATGCCTAGACATGCACCTCTCTGTACCTTACCAATTCTGGTTCGGATATACTCCTTCTCCAGCGCTGGCGACCAGACTAATGATCCGTAAGTAAAAATGGGGCGTACTATAGCTGTGTACATCCATAAAGCGATTCTTGGCTTAAATCTCCATTTTTTAACTAACATTTTCCTACAAGAATACAGGGCTACACAGGTCTTTTGGGCTATTTCTTCACTATTAAGTCTCCACTTCAGTTTCGTATCAAGTACCACTCCCAGGAATTTGACATTGGGGGTTAAATTCATATATACACTATCCAGTCTATGATTGGTGAATTCCGGTATCTTTGTTCTGTTTGTGAATAGCATTAGCTCAGTTTTGTCCGGATTGACGCAGAGGCCACATCCATTGGCCCATCTACTAACCCTTCTTAAAGCTTTTTCTATAATTATACTAATTATGTCAAGAAACTTTCCAGACACTAATACTGCTAGATTATCTGCGTATGCAATGGCTTGAAGTTCTTTCAGTATTCCATTTATTACTAGAAGCCACAATAGTTGTGATAATACCCCGCCTTGGGGTGTGCCGCAACTTACTCTTCTAGTAATTTCATGGTTACCAAGTTCCGATTGGATCTCTCTTGATTGCAACATATTAGCAATCCTCTGACAAAGGACAGTTTTTGCCCCTAGTTTTTCCAGTGAATTCTGTATGGCCGCTACATGTACATTACTGAAGGCTCCTTCTATGTCTAATAAAGGTAGCTAATGTATATTCCTTATACTGAATCGATTGTTCCACGTCCCGCACTAGTTCACTCAGTGCAGTCTCTTTTGATTTGCCCTTACAATAGGCATGTTGGTACTTACATAGCAGAGTACTCTGTAGTACTCTTCTAAGTTCTAACTCGAGTGTTCTTTCGAGTGTTTTCAATAAAAAGGTTGATAGACTGATCGGTCTAAAATCTTTAGCGGTTTCGTGCCCCCTTTTACCAGCTTTTGGTATAAAGATCACATTCACCCGCCTCCATTGCAGGGGAATATGACCAAAAGTGAGGCTGCTTCTGAACAGCTTAGTAATTAATGGAAGTACAAGTCCCTTCATTTCTTGCAGCATTTTTGGAAAAATACCGTCTAAACCTGCGGGTTTGTATGGAGCGAAGTTATCAATTGCCCAGACAACCTTTTCCTCCGTTATAACTAAGTTAACCCATTCGTCAGGGCCACTTGGGAATCTAGTGTCAACCGCTTGGTTAACCACATGAGCGTCCTCAATGCACCCTGGGAAATGGGTAGAAACTAAAAGATCTAGGGTTTCCTTGGCTAAATCAGTCCAATTCCCTTCCGTAGTTCAGGAAAGAAGGATTGGAGTGTTCTCTAGATAAAATTCTGCTAAGTCTGGCTGAGTCTCTAGTACTTTCAATTGATTCACAATAATCCTTCCATGATTAGTTTTTAGCCAGTCGGATTGCTCTCTTATATTCCCTAAGTTGGTCCTTATAGAGTTGCCATTTATTCTGCTTGTAGCAAATATGGAAGGCGTCCTTAGTCTCCTTTCTTAGGTTACTTAAGTTCTCATTCCACCGGATCAAGTATGTCTTTTTGCTACGCTTAATAGGATATGCCACTTTGAATGAGACCTCCATGGCCCTTGTAAACATGTCAGTTCTCTTTTCTAACTCGTTTTCAGTTGCTATATCTGAGTTAGCTATTACCAAAAGTTTTTTCTAGCTACTTTTCTGAATTTCCTCCAGTCGGTAGCCCTGGGGTTTCTGTAGTGTTTGGGATTTTCAGGCTTAATATTGATATTGAAGAGAATACAATTGTGGTCCGAAAAAGACCTTTCCTCGGGTACTCTTCATTTCTCTATATTTAGGGTTTAATCATTAC
>CAMUPU010000008.1:35000-57282 GCA_947095535.1 Poecilobothrus nobilitatus | reverse complement strand
AAAAATATAATAATAATAATTATACTAATAATAATAATAATAATAATAATAATAATAATAATAATAATAATAATAACAATAATAATAATAATAATAATAGTAATAATAAAAATTATAATAATAATAATGATAATAATAATAATAATAATATAATAATAATAATATAATAATAATAGTAATTATAATAATAAAAATAATAATAAAAATAATAATAATAATAATAATAATGATAACAATAATACTAATTATAATTATAATAATAATAATCGTAATAATAATAATAATAATAATATAATAATTATAATAATAATTATTATAATAATAATAATAATATAATAATAATAATAATTATAATATTATTAATAATAATAATGATAATAATAATAATAATAATAATAATAATAATAATAATAATAATAATTGTAATAATAATAATAATAATGATAATAATAATAAGAATAATAATATAATAATAATAAAATAATAATAATAATAATAATAATTATAATAATAATAATGATAATAATTATAATGATAATAATTATAATGATAATAATAACAATAGAAATAAAAATAATAATAATAATAATTATTATAATAATAATAATAATAATAATAATAATGATAATAATAATAATAATAATAATATTTTTGATTTGAATAATCGTGATTCTACATGTTTAAAAATATTGAATCAACAAATTCATTCTTCTAAAGGATGTTCTTCTAATCATGTTGGTGTTTGTGCTTTGGAAAATGTTTACTTGTAAAAATTGCTGATTTAAGTGATTCAAAAGTATTTAAGAAGAGATCGATCAGAAACATATTCAATTTACTCTTCACAATCAATCGTTAATCATTTCAAAAAATAATATGGATAAAATAAAAAACGTCTTGAATAATAAACAATCTTCAAAAGATTATCAAAAATTAGTAAACACTTCATCGGAATCTACAAGAAAATGGGGGGGAAGAAATCAGAAGTCAATATAACAAAAAAAAATTTTGTGAGCAGTACAAAGAAAAAAAACAACGTAAATAACTAAAATTATAAATTTATAAATTTTTCTGTAATTATTATAATTTTTTAAGTTTTTTTTGTATTTAATAAAAAATATCTATGGTAACATAATTATTTTTTTTTTTTTTTTTTTTGATAGTTTTCAGAGAAATCAGAATTTGGATTCAAAAATCAAAAATCTGCAACAAATTACAATAAAAATTCTTCATCATGACAAAAGAAGAAATAAGTTAATTAAAATTTTTTTAAAAATCTGAAAATTGTTAAGTATTTAGAAAATCTAAAATGTGAAAAAAAATTTTTTAAAAATATTAAATAAAAAAAAGAAATTGTAAAGAAAATTTTCTTTTATTTATAAATTTAGCATTAAAAGAATCCTAAAAACAAAAGATTCAGCGTTATACAAAATTTTATTATTGTTTTATAATTTTATTTTTTTTTCATATGAAAATTTTAAAACAAAATAATTATTTTTATTAGAAATTATTTTGAATTTGTAAATAATTTCATCGTTATTAATTTTCTCGTTCAAATTGTTAATTATTGAATTCGTAAATTTATTAACATATTGTGTGGGGAAATATGAGTAGAAGTCAGTTGTTTCGACATACAAGCTCTTTAGGGGTGGTCCATCTTGATCTATAAACTTTGATTCTCTGCTTTCCAATTTAACGATTTGGAACTCTTTCTCCAGAGGAAGTTTACTAAATGCAAAATCTATTTTATTTACACTTGTTACATTGTTGAGTTCATCTATAAAGTTTTGGATGTTCTCTTCCTCTTCAGAAAAGTCTAGCTTCCTCGCCATCTTCGATTTTGAAGAGTTCCTCGTTTTTCTTCTGCTTGTGTTTTTAAGAAATTACTCTTCTCTTCCTCTTCAGAAAAGTCCAGCTTCCTCGACATCTTTGATTTTGAAGAGTTACCTCGTTTTTCTTTTGCTTGTCTTTTTAAGAAATTACTCATTTTGATGTTTATTGTTTAAATGCTTAAAAATAACTAATGAAATTTACATGATTTTTTGAAGTATTTATACTGTTTTTAATTTATTTATAATATATAATATATTTATTAAATATTATTATTATTATTAAAGATAAGCATAAATCTTGAAAAGCAGGATGATTATGGTTTTATAGTACTCAAATTTGCCTATAATTTCAAAATTGACTTAACAACAACGAACCTAATTAGATATGAAAGTTTTACAGCATTTATTTGCTTCTAAAAAAAAAAAAAAATAAAAAAATTTTTGTTAAATGGCTTGGTTGCCATGCAAGTCACAATTCTTAGAAAAATAAAACAGATTAGTTTTAATTTGAGAAAAATGTTTTTTTTATTTTAGCAGGATGATTGTGGTTTTATAGTACCCAAAATTTCTTGCAAAACATTCTACATCCTGTTTCTACAAAACATTCAAATATGTACTTGACTTACGATTTAAACTGAGTACTTCTATGATAAGAATCGAATTAGATTATTTCAAATATTTGGTAATAAGAAAAAAAAAAATATATAAATTAAGCAAACTTTAATTCTGAACAAGAACAAGAAATGTATATGAATATATACTAAAGAATGTATCTTTGCGGTTTGTACTGTACTTCTATGATAAGAATCGGTTTTTAAATTATTAAAATTTAAAAAAATTTTTTTTTTTTTATATAAAAGCAGAAGCAAATAAGCAAAATTAATTATAAATGTATACAGATTCTATGATCTGCTCTGGGATGATTATGACTTCAAGCAAGTCTGTCAACATCATATTTCTCCAGAGCAGGTGTTCTGTGTAAAGTGCTTTTTGGAAATGAACGAGAGGTCAAAAAAATCTTGGTGCTCAACTTTCCATTTGCAGTATTATGTTGCTGAATTTGACTCCAAGGAAGATGCTGAATATTTTATATTTAATCAAGGACCCGAGTGTATTAGGTGCTCTGTAGAAAAAAAAATATGTAAAATAATCTTATCAGCCTATTATGATGAAAAGGCTGTTGAAATTCGTCAATTTTATATGAGAAATAGATGAAATAAAAATTTAAAATAAAGATTTTTTTTTTTTTGTTATGTTTATTTTTTATATTTATTCTTATTCAAATTTAGCTTATGGTATTTTTTAATTATTTAGGAATTTTGAAATGCCCCCATGGTAAAGTATTGTAGCTATTTGAAATTAAATACCTTTTGTTATCAAAAGGACTTAAAGTAATCTTTTTCTGAGCTATTGTGAAAAGTGTATGATTTAGAGATATAATACTGTTCTGCTCATTTATATATTCCTTATTGTTATCCAAAGAATTCTTATAATCTTCAAAAACAATTTCTTTGCTTAAAACGTTTTTCTTAACACCATTTGTTTTTTTTACAGTTTCAAATTGAAAATCATTTTGCAGCACTTGAATACTGTACATCTTAGCACGAAGACCTGCAAATTTATAAAATTAGCTCACAATTATTAGCATATGTTTCTTTCATATAATCATAATGAAATTCGTATAATTTAGTTTTAGAAATATCTAAAATTGTCATTCCTACATAAATTGGTTTATCGAAAATTATATCAGTTTTTAATAATTCAATTGCTAATAAGTTTTCATTAAATATTTTTCGAGAATGAAAATTTGGTCGAGAAATCAAAGATTCAGCGTTATATCGACCCTCCCATGATGTTACAAATTTAATAGTTCTACGAAGGCTAACGTTTTCCATTGTTTTTCCAAATACTGCATTGTATATTAATTTAAAAAATTTTTTTCGAAATCGTTTTTTACGTTTTTCTTAATAAGGTATTCAATTCAATAAATGAACTCATCCAGTCTGTTTGATTAAATTTTAAAACTCGATGTATTTTTGTAATAACTAAACCCTCCGCTATATACTGCTTTAAATTTCGATAGTGAAGAGCATAATTTTTCTTATTGTACAAAGTAGCTAACATTTTGATTTTATTAAATCCTGGAGGACTTAGTTTTTCTGGTGCCATTGATAAATTTTTATGTCTATCGTGTATTATAGGTGGATATTCCAAATCTACCTCCAATATATATCCAAATGGTGAATCATCTGGAATATTAATATCCAAATTGTTTAATTCTTCTATCCATTCAAGATCTTTGTAGGGTAAATATTGCAACATTGCCCAGGAGTACATAGCATTTATATCATAATACATCAGATATGTAGAATCTTGTTTATCATCATATTGAGGTAGATATTTGTTGTTAGCTTCTGCATATCTTTTTGAGCATTGTGTTAGTCCTCCTCTAATTCCTTTTTCAATAAACATCAATATATCAACGTTATGTATTAAATCTATTTCTATTTTAGTGAGTTTTAATAATATATCCCATGCTAAACCAGGTACAGTAAAATAGTGAGCTGCATCTAAACCGTAAGTAGGTATAGTGGCACTTTGGCATGGGAAAAAATAAGCCCATATTGCACGACCTAGTTTTTAATAAACCATATCGCACGCCCACGCAAATTAACCTACATTTGAATGGCCTTGAGTTATAGAGAAACCGGAAGTGCTGTGACCTGGATTCTGTTAGAAGTTGCGGTAAAACAAGTTCTTTAGAGCTCTTTGATTGTATTTCATAATAGCTCAACATGAAATGTTGAGCTAATGAGTTTAATGCAAATAGATTGGTATAGTATAAGTAAGAACGTAGAATATATATCTACATATATATGTTGCATATAAAAAGGTTAAAAAGAAATTCAAAATAGAAATTAGCGTCCACATGCACCTTTTTCTTTTTTTCGTTTGATTAAATCTGGTTTTGTTTACAATATTTATTTAGGTTTTTCAATAAATTCATTGAAACTTTGTAATAGGATATCATACAAATAGAAAGATTATTTTTTCAGGTCAAATCAAGATTATTTTTTTTTAATTGCGCAAAATCGCATGCTTAATAAAATATACCTACAAACGTAAAAAGGAGATATAAAAGAAACGAAAAAAAAACTTGTTTTTATTGTTTAATAAGAAAAATATTCATAGGTACTTTTGAATACCAAGATGTAAATAATAAAAATAAAAACAAAACGTAAACAAGAAATAGATACAAAGTGTATTTTTGTTTATTAAAGAAGATCAATAATTGTTGTAAGTTGTTATTATAGTTTTAAAGCTGCAAAATAAAAAAGAAAAATATGTTATTTTTAGAATATGTGTTGTTTCTCATTATTATCTATATTTATTGAATAAGACATTAATTTTTTTTTTTTTTAACTTGCGTATGTATATTAAGTAAGTATACATATGAACTTTGAAAACATTTTGTATTTTTCTAATTTCTGTTTACCTGGTGTAAAATAAATTGTTAAAACTAGTTTGACTCTTTTTAAACAATGTTAAAATTTATGAATGCAGTAAGTAAAAAAGTAAAAATAAAAACAAAAGAAAGAAAAAAAATTATATAATTATAGATGCATCTGTTATGTAAGATTTTTTCTGTTCTATAATAACGTTGAGAAAATAACCGGAAATCTTTGATTTACTTGGTTTTGTTATTATTGCGTTCCATTCTATGCTGTAAAAAATGAAAAAATAAAAAATAACAAAAATCAAAAAGAAGTTAATTGCTTTTGGTACCTATTTGAAATCAAAAATAAAACAAATTTATTTATATGTTTGAAATAATTTTGTATTTGAAAATATTTTACAATTTTACAGAAATCTGTCTTGGAAAAGTTTTTTACGATGATCAGATGTTAAGATTTTAGAAATACCGAGACCAACTTTTTCTATACGTCTTTGAAATCTACTTCTATCACGTGCGTATTCTTCCCAATGACCTTTCCTTGCTGATCTGTAAGCATAGACCCATACATGCATAACGTAAATTTCTTGTTTTATGTTGAAGTAAACTTTTTTTTTGTTATTTAAATTCATATTGTGCAAGTATGAAAATTGAAGGTCTTAATCTGACATTTTTTCTTTTAAAAGATGCATATATATATTAAAACAATTTTTAACAGCACATCTGAAACTGTTGTTTGATAAGTGTATAGGACAATTTGAATTAAAGTTTTCAATCTTTTGTAATGATGGCAAGTCTCTGCTTAGATCTTCTATTTTAACACTGTCAATGTACTTTTGAAGGAAAAGTTTTTTTTGTTCTCCTTTAACATAAATTTTTTCCGCTGATTCTAAATAGTGTTTTAATATACATTTTACATCTAAATATTCAACTAAACCGTTATTCCATCTAAGTCCATTTATTTTATTTTCGCAATACTGGTTATTATATTTCACATCTTGACTAAGCTCTTCTGCAGGGTACGGTGCTTTGAAATGATACACAGTTGGAATTAAACTTCCTTTTTCAAGTATGGCTAACTCTTTTAGGAAATATTGTTTTTCATTTCCTTGCAAAAATTGTAGGTCAGTAAAAGAATGGTTTGTAAAAGAATGTTCAATGAAATAACTAAATTTACATTTATATTCATTTCGAAAAAGAGCTGTTCATATAAATATAGATTAGCAATGATTGTTTTAACTAATACAACTATGTTGTTTCACCCATTTACAATGATGGTGGCGGGGCCATCCTGCTGTGGTAAAACCACATTTATTCGTAATTTAATAAAATATAAAGAAGAAAATATACTACCACATATTAATAGAATTATTTGGTGTAATCCAGACAAAAATGCTGTTCCACTAAATATGAAAGATGTTGAATATTATATAGTAACACTATTCCAGATTTTAATGATAATCAAGAACCTTTGTTAGTTATTATCGATGATATGATGTTAAGTTCTCATGATAAGTTTGTATGTGATTTATTTACTAGAGGATCACATCATAGAAATTTATCTGTAATATTTGTAACACAAAATGTTTTTCACCAGGGTAAATTTTCAAGAGATATTTCACTCAACTGTAAATATTTAGTACTTTTCAAAAATCCAAGAGATAAATCGCAGATATTACCTCTAGCTCGCCAAATATATCCCAATCAAATTAAAGCATTTGAAAAAGTATATAATGATGTGACGTCAGTCCCATATGGCTATATATTAATAGATCTTACTCAAGACTTTAATGATATATTTCGATTAAGAAGTGATATATTTGGGAAAGGTTTGTGTTATTGTACGAGAGATCAATTAGAACAATTTGGGGAGGAATAGGAAACGTTTGAAGACCAATCGCCATATATTGCACCTATTAAAAACCTCTAAACCAAAATTCCAGAAAGTAATTATAAAACACTGTGACCCTGAAGTAATATAAACATTTTGCGAAATCTCTTTAAATATTTTAAAAGGTAATTGTAATCTGAGTAAAAAAGCAACAACCCAATTACGAAAGTATAAAAAAGAATTAAGGTCACTTATTTGCCGGAAAAAATCTATAAATAGCAAAAGAAAAATTATTATTCAACATGGTGGATTTTTACCTACACTTCTTGGTGCAATACTATCAGGGATAATCGGAAATTTTATAAAATGAATAATACAACATTTAATAAAATGATAATTTGAAAACCTGAGATTTATGAGAAAATGAAGCAAAATGCGGACGTTGAACTTAATGACTTGGATAAAAATATGAAAAAAATATTGTTAAATAAACATCTCACGGATACTCAAAAATGGTATTTATACACACAAAATTTATTTAAAATAAGAAACAAAAAACGACAACTTCCTAGAATTAAGAGGAGAAAATAAAAATTACGGAAACAAAAGGTACTCAAACTCGTGCAAAACCAATGTATATAGATGCGGAAACTCAATCACATTTTCCTGAATATAAGAATGTTGGAATACAAGTTGTTCCTGAAGAAGAAAAAGTGTATGAAAAAGAAGTTGATGACGAAGTATTTGATGATGAAATTCAGGAAAATGTTTTAACAAAAGCATTGTCAGCTGCTTCAGTTGGAGAACGTCTTAGAAAAAGAAAATCAATTAGAAATCAAAATGTACAAATTTTTGAAACTGATACAGGAGACATTATAACTGTTCCTTTAGATAGCCCAAGCTCACCAACGAAAAAAGAAAAAACTATAAATAGCAAAGAGTTGAATAATTCATCAAGACGTGTTTTAAGGTCAGCAGTAGGTAATACTCAAACAGAACTTAATTTTCCAATTCGTAAGAATAAATCCTGACAACATACAAGTAAATGATGATTTTTATGTCACTTTACTCAGTAATTCATCTATGAACTATTATCCAGAAAATTCATTATCTTCTTTTACAAATAAAATTAATAAATACATGTGTGATTCAAGGTGGAAAGTCGGTATTTCAGAAATGTATGTTAATGATTTCGTTCCAAATGTGTATGGTGAAGAATGGGAAAAAAGTACTCAAATATTTATTAAAGGTATGCAGAAAGATATGATAGGAGTTGGAACATTATATATTCCATACATAGAAAAACAAATGATATGCGACTGGAAAGGTTTTCTACTACCAACACTAATTCAAAATATACGCCCACTTAATAGGTTTACAAGAAAAGAAGTTGAATGACAGTTAATTTGGGGAATTTTTAATTTTATAAACGATGAAGCTCATTATACACAACCAACAAAAGCTGAGGAAATGCCTAAAAATTTAAGTTACACCACAATATGTGTTACTAAGCCTAAAATAGATATAAAAATAAGAGCAAATTACGCTTATACCCTCGAAGGACTTTTGACAACATGTTTCAATCAAGTATCTTTTAAAGTTACAGATTTTAAAAAATATAAATCACGTGTAATAGAAGCTTTCAAAACTTTCATAGATAGTGTACAATTGATTGCCATTAGTAAACCAGATATGTTTTTTATATACACAGACATAATTGAACCGCAAAAAATAGGTGATAAAGATATAAGGTGTTTAAGATCTGTTAACATACAAAATTCTTTCACTGATACTGTAAAAGAATTCAGTAATATTCAATATTGCAATGTGGAGAAATCATTTAATAACATTTCATTACTTTTATGTGATAAATATGGATACAAAATAAACTTTTCCAATAGTTCAATTCCAACAAAAATTGTATTACATTTTAAAAAAGTATAAATAAAAGCGATTTTACAAAACTATATATTATTTTATTTTATTCATTATGGAGAGAGCGTACTACAAATATTATTTAGTTCAATCAGGAAAAGGTCTTGAGGATATTGGTCCTTTGTTACACTCAATTGTACCTTACCAAAGGGGACGAGGGTTAGGGAGCTTTTTCGGTGGTCTTTTTAGATATTTACAACCAATATTTACGTCTGGAGCTAATATATTAAAAAAGAGGTGATTAACTCTGGTATTAATGCATTATCTAATATTGCCACAGGTGCAAATGTAAAAGAAGTGGTTCAAGATCGAAGTAAAGAGATAATGAAAAATGTAAGACGAGGTGCAGTTCGGAAACTCAATGAAATGTATGGACAAGGCAAAAGAAAACGAAGAAAACCTATAAAAAGACGTCTCATTAATAATTTAAATTATTTTACGTCGAAGCGACGCAAAGTTAATAACAAAAACAAACAAAAAGATATTTTTGAATAATTATGATTGAATGTATGAAATCAGAGCTTGATATTTTTAAAACACAGCCTATTCAGTCAAGTATTTTACGATCTGAAGAAGTTTCCTATAACCCTATTGCTTCTTTAGATAATCCATCTGTCATAGAATTTGTTTCACTAGAGCATGGTGATACATATAGAGACTTGTCTTCGACATATCCAAAATTGAAAGTACAAATTTTAAAAAAAGATGGAACTCAATGGAATAAAGATAAAAAAACTGATGGCACACCTATACAACAACCAAGTGTGTTTAATAATATGTTACATTCATTAATAAAGCAATGCAATGTTCAACTAAATGGAAAGAATATATCTCCATCAGATGGCAATTATCATTACAGAGCTTATATTGAATCATTGTTAAATTATGGCACGGATGCCGCTACAACGCATTTGGAGTGTGGTGGATGGATGCTAGATAAGCCAAATATAGCAAAAACAGATAATAGTGGTTCAAAAGAACGTCAAAAATTATACCAAAATAGCAATGTGGTGGAACTTATGGGGAAATTGCATTTAGATATGTTTAACCAACCTACACTTCTCATAAACAATGTCGATGTTCGAGTTGTCCTAACATTAGAAAAACCAGATTTTTACCTCTTTGCAGATGATAGTGATGAATCTCAACTGAAAATTTTAGAAGCCACTTTAATTATGATACATGTAACAATTAATCCTAGTGTGCTATTAGCACATAATGCTGTATTGGAAAAAACTAATGCCAAATACAATTACAAACGGGTAGAGGTAAAAACTTTTACCATTCCACAGAATAGTTCATCAATATCACTTGATAATGTGTTTATTGGACAGTTGCCAAACACAATCATTTTTTGTATGACAGAAAATACAGGTTACTCTGGAAAAAGGTCAAAAAACCCATACAATTTTAAACATTTTGATATTTCACAATTTGTGTTAAACGTAAATGGTGTTCAAATACCTAATTCAGCAATTGAAACCAGTTTTTCAGATGAAAATAATTGCTGCACAAGAGCATACAGTACACTTTTTTCAGGAACTGGAATTTACCATAATGATAAAGGTCATCAGATAACAAAAACCATGTTTAGTAATGAGTTTTTCTTACTAGCTTTTGATTTAACTCCAGATGCATCAGGAAATGAAGTGTGTCAAGGTGTACTAAATCAAGGTACAGTTAGAATTGAGGCAAGGCTATCAAAACCACTTACATGACTGCTATTGTTTATGGAGAATTTGATGCAAGTTTACAAATTGATAAAAACCGAAATATATTCTCAAACCTATAAATAGCATACATAAAAGTAAATTTGAATATTTGACAAAATGTCACTGTCTTGTGCACTTCTGGATATAATATTTTGTAGTGATGATAATAATACCTTGTTTGCGAAAGATATTTGTATAGTTGGTATTAAAGAACCTTGTAAAAAGTTTGTAAAAGAGCTCAAGTATAAATTTCCAACTAGGGATTTTATAAATGATAATTTTGATAATTACTCTTTTGGAACTGTGTACAACGATAAAATAAATAAAGAGCTCTGTCAAATACTAGAAAAATTTGATGTTATTATATCAAATAAAAAAATCAAAAGAGAGTTTTTATCAAATTATATTAAAGAAACAACTAAAGTATATGACTTGAGTCAATTTGATTGATGAATATCCTAGAGATAAGTGACGTATTAAGATGCAACAAACACACACGGAAATTTTTTAAAGGAGTTTTTGCTCTGGATCAACTCCCCAGAATAATTGAAAAACAATTTAATTGTAAACACTGATAAATCAAAAGATCAGGGAACACATTGGTTAGCTATTTTTAAGCCAAAGAATGGCTGTGTTGAATATTTTGATTCGTTTGGTAGAAAACCAGATAAACTAGAAATTTTAAGTTACTTAAAAAACCAATGTATAATTTTTAATAAGAAACAGTTACAAAGTAACTATTCAGATGTCTGTGGGCAATATTGTTGTGTTTATACGTGGTATAGATGTTGCGGTTATAGTATGAACGCTTTTTTAAAAAAATTTAATAAAGGAAATCAACTAGAAAACGATAAGTATATTTTAAGTACCTTTCAAAATGTATTTGGAAAATATAACTCATTACAAATTTGTGTTCCTAAAACGTATAAATAATAAAAACAATATAAACAGGTTTTAGTAAAATTAAAGGAATGGAAGCACCAGGTCAGAACACAAATTTATTGCTAAGTTACACATATTTTCTCAATAAGAGTCATACATTAAAAATTGCTGTTGGATTTGACAGTGAGTCATTTGAAGTCTCAAGTATAATTCACCGTATTGGTAAAAAGTCAATTGTTTTAAAATATCATGAATGGAATAAATTTTATTACGAATTTAACAAAAAACTCGATAAGGTGATAATAAAAGATATAAAACAGAACTTTCATCATGGGCTAAAATCAGCGAACGGACAAAGTATAAGTATCAACAAAGAAGAAGCAGAGCAGTTTTACAATTTAAGCGATTTTCTTCACGCAGTGATGACCTATTATAAATCTGCTGAGTTAAATGTAAAAGACTATGTTCAGGAATATCTAAATTTATGTGTCGAGCAACAAGTATTTAGGTTAAAAAGAGAAATTTATGTACCAATACAACGTTTTAATGTACAATGTAATTATTCAAGGTTATTTTTTGAAATTCCTGTAATTTTAAAGGAACAAATCTGTAATATACTACATAAAACAAACAAAATAAATCACAGCAAATAATATAAAAATTTTTATTTTTTATTTATATGTTTTAGATAGACAAATATTTTTCTGTACACCTTTCACTAGATTATTTAATTAAAATTATTTAGGATTATTAAATCATTGAAATAATCAAGATCTCCCTGCTGATTTTTTATGTCCCAAATTTCATTAAATGGAACTGCTTCCTCATCTTCCTCAATTTCTTCTTCCACTTCTTCTTCTTCGTCTTCTAATTCAACTATCTGGAACGGTGGTATAAATTCCTCAGTTTCTGCTAAATCTTCGTCGTCCATAGTGGACGTAATTTCATTTTCTTGTATCTGACCTTGTGTATTTACATCATCTACAGTTTCTTTAAATGGAAATGATGTGGAATCAGGCAGCATTTCAATGAGTGTTGAGGAGTCAGAATGGAAATGAATTAAATTTGAAAATAAAAGTTGACTTATATACTCATGCAGAAAAGTATAAAAGCAAATTAAACTCAATTAGATGATTAGTTTAAACCATGCTTTGGTCTACCATTTTATGTATAATAATTATTATAACATTACCTTTGACATTTTTAAAACAAAATGTCAAGAGCTCAAATAGTGACTGAAATTCATAGACAGGCAAGACGTAAATTTCTTAGAAGAAAATTCAAACAGAAAGGTCTAAATGACACGTGGCAAATCGATTTATTCGAAATGATACCTTATGGAAAATTTAATAATGGTTATAAATATATGCTGACGGTCATTGATACTTTTTCCAAATATGCCTATGCTGAACCTGTGAAAACAAAAAATGCTGAAAATGTTTTAAATGCCCTGAAATCAATTTTTGAGCGCGCTAAAGTTATACCCAAAAATATTCACTCTGATCAAGGCAAAGAGTTTTTTAATTCACAATTCCAAAACTATATGAGAGAAAAAATAATCAATCACTATCACACATACAGTGAATTAAAAGCATCAATTGTTGAACGATTTAATCGTACAATGAAAAATTCTATGTGGAAAAAATTTAGTCTAAATGGAAATTATAAATGGTTATCTATTCTGCAATCAATAATAAAAGATTATAATTCAAGAAAACATTCTACAATAAAGCTTCCACCTGAAAAAGTTACCCGGAAAAATGAAAGAAATATATTGAAAAATATATATATGCAACCTAAAATTTTTCAAAAAAGTAAATATAAGGTTCGTGAATATGTAAGAATAAGTAAATATAAAGGTCACTTCGAAAAAGGCTATCAACCAAATTGGTCAACTGAAATATTTAAAATTGATAAGATCAATAATACCTTCCAGTTACATATCAATTATCAGATTATAAAAATAATCCTATTTCAGGTGGTTTCTACAAAGAGGAACTCAATCCTGTTAAATATCCAAATTCTTACCTGGTAGAAAAAATTATTAAAAAATAAGGTAATAAAGTTTTTGTTAAATGGTTAGGGTTCAATGATGATCATAATACTTGGATTAATAAAAAAAATAGTATTTAATAAATTTGAACATATTTGATATTTATTTGTGTTATTTATACTAAAATTTTTAAATAAAAATTTAAACATTATATTTCTAATTAATTATTAACATTAGATCTTTTATATCCATAGGGAAATGAACTACCATCTTCCATAAATTTACGTTTTTCTAACCTAGTTTGATATTTTTTTATTTCAGGAACTGTGATAACTTTATGCTCTTTATTACGTCGAATATTTTGTGAAAGTATGTATATATCGTTGTCTTCCTTCACATTTAGCACCGCTTCTTTAATTGTATTAAAATTAATTTTTTGGGAGGCTGTATAGTTTAAACAAATTGCTTTAACTTTACAAACTAGTTTTTCTTCATTGTCTTTCGTACTGTGAACTTTATATGCATAGTTTTTAGGGCCTCCACTTACAAATTCTGTAATGTAACTTCCAACACCATAACATTCTAGTTCATCGGTCATATCTCCTATAAAATCCCCTGTTTGGGGTTTATATTCTCCTTTACGACTTATATATATTACGGAATCAGTGTCATAATATAAAACTCTATCATTTAGTTTTTCTAAATAGCTATATAATTTTAAACGTGCTTGAGTAGTTGTGTAAACTGCAATACACACATTTACAGTAGATAAAGATTCACCTGCTCCTTCTTTGTACTGCCAATTAACTATAATGTTTTCCTCACTTACTGGAACAATACCACAAATATCTATAGACGGATTTGTTAACATGTCATATAAATCCTTAGGTTGATTAATAATTAGTTTTTTGTAAGTTTTCTCTCTGTCCAAATTTACCCCAAAAAGAATTAAGCATTAATTTTGCAAAGGATCGTGGTCCCTGATTATTTATAATTTCATTAAATTCTAGTTGAATATTTTCATTTCTAAGAAAATCCGTTATATACTTTTCTTTCTCTTCCTTTGTTATACAGTTACTAGGCCATCCCGATGCCGGTTGTTTTATTTTTAAAAATTTGTTCATCATTTGTGTGAAAAGACCATCTGTTTTTGTTACACCATTGTATTGACATATGTTGTAACTCCATATTTCATGAATTTCTAATATTTTATATTTCAATTCAAGAGCTTTTAACACTTCATCAATAATCCATGTTCCAAGTAAAGCTCTTTCGTTATCATTATGTAAACAAAATTCATTTAGGTTTTTTTTCTCACTACATGTGCGACATAAGGAAAACATTAATTTGTGGTTTTGTTTTACATGTAATACTGGATGTATAAGATTTTCTGGTGGTAAAATTTTACATTTTATAAGTCCATTCAAATCTTTTAAATTTTGTTTAGTACAATTAACGTTTCCTACATAAACATCTGGATGACCAACAGGAAATTTTCCATATTTGCAAACCCATGGATATAAAGAACAAATATCTATATATTTTATTTTTTCTCCTTTTTTACATTTGTAGTAGTTGTAAACATTATCTGTACGACCACCATAAAAAGAATCCCGAGGTTTTAATGGTGAAAGTTGTACTAATGGATGGTTATTTAAGTAATTCATTTTGCTTTTACTTATTTGAGAATAAAAATCACATTCCCACATTTCAATTACATCGTAATCTAATCTTTTCGACCTATCAGATTTTCTAATAGTTCTATCATATCGTTCATTCATTGTATCATTTTTATCATCATATAAATATGAATTACGATTACGTGGAAAACAATTAGGATGACCGTGATAATAAGATCCATAAAATTCAAAAACTTGATTAGTTTCTGAACAAAAACCATCAACTTTTACACCGGCTACGACAGCTTCTTTTTGTTTGGCAGCATGTCTAATGTTAATATTCCGTTTTTCCTCCTCCCAAACCAACCATTGAATAGCTGCCTTTGATTGGTTATCTGAATACCTATACCCGTTTTTGGGTATTAAACCAATCGTATCTGTTTTTAAAAAATTACGTCTAAATACAAGATTGCAAGCAGACGCTATAGTTGTAGCCTCTAGAAAAGGTTCAACGTTACATTCTCTAAGAAAAAATTCTCTGAATTTTAAACATGATTGCGTTAGTATTGCTACGTCGTTTATACAATATTTTACAATATCATTTTTCATATAGAATTTATCATTTTTGTGATCTTCATACCATTTCAGAAATACTTCACGTTCGTTAGTTTTCATGGTATTTGGGGTATAATATTCAACAGGCGGTAATGGACCAATATAATTTTTATTTTCCGTTGTATTGAAGAGATGCGGGAAATATCCTTTTTTCAAATCAATTTGTAAATCAAAAGCCTTTGGTAATTTTGATAATGCCATTGCAAAGTAATTAATGGAGTCTATAAATTTTATGTTATCTAATAACATCATGATAATTTTTGAACCTCGCATAATTAGTTTAGTTTTTAAAGAAGTTTTTTCTAATATAATATTTAAAATAAATTGATGGTCAAAAAATTGTCCATTATGCGCTATTACCACGACAGTTTTGAATTCTTTTCTTATCTCCATTATGTACATCAGAAATTGCTCTACAATATTCCCCTCTTTAATTCCTCTTCTCCTAAATTTACATGTTTCACAAAAATATAACGAGGACAACGAAATACATGCGTCACATCTTTGCTCGAAAACACACAAATTTGGTTCATGTAGTTTAATATCTGATAGAATGCCTCTTATGTACTTCTCTCCAAAAGCTTTTTCTTGTTGTGTTTGCAAATCGTAAAATATATAAATAAAATTTTTTAGTTTAGGTTGATTTTTGTTTTGTTGAATAAAACATTTATGATTCTCAGGCACATAGTTACTGCAAATCTTGCAAAAGTATTCACCACATACATGATTTCTGTCGGCTCTATAAAGTTTTAAGCAAGACAAACATTTTTTAACCTCGTCACAAATACTTTTGCGTTTTGAACGTGACGCTCTATGGTTATCTAAACACATTCGACCTCGAAATGAACGATTACAATCATTGCATAAATTTTTTTTTTAATTATTAAGACAGGGTGGAGAATTTTGACAGCATGGACATGTTCCTCTGCATCTATGATTACTTTTGTTGTTGTATGGAATGTGGCAATCTTCACAATAATAACTGGCGCAAAAGGCTGCAGTCAGCGATTTTATTACGTTGTAGTGATTTTTATAAAACAACAAATTTAGCCGTTTTTCAGGTCCAATTCCCTCAAATATTACTTCTCTGCCTCTTGTCCCTCATTTGTACACAACAATTTTATAATTTTTCAAATATTCTTGAAACTTTTTGAGTTCCTGTATTCCACAACCTTTATTTGGAATTTTTACTCCTGCATTTTTAGTTAGTTCGATAGCTTTTAAAGTTTGTAATTTTCCTGTATCATTACGAATTTTGTGTTTGTAGTTCTTATCATTTTTAGTTTGTGATATTGCCACAATTAAGGTCTGAGGTGGACATAAATTGTTTTTGTTTTTAATGCAAATTATTCCCTTTCGCTTTAAGCTTTTCTCATCATATGATGAATATTTTTGTGATCTTCCTCCCCCAAATAGTAGCCTTACAGAAGTAACTGAAAGACAAAATGTATCTGTGCTTAAACCTGTAACATAAAAACAAAATAAAAGTATTAATAATAAAAATAATAATGAAGTATTTATCTAGTAGTTACCTTCAGAATTACTTTGAAAAATTTTTAATATCATTTCCCATACATCAGAAAATGTTAGATCGCCTGCATTTCTAAAACTTAGCCATCCAGGACCATGTTGTTGAAAGCTTTCTCCACAGAATGTTAATCCTACCTTATCTAGAGCGTGCAAATCAGTTGTAACATCTTGAATTATTTTATACAATGCGTTTTTTATCCAGTTAACCGGTTCTACGTTATTAGGAACTGAATTAATTATAAACTTGACTTTACGTCCGCGTACGTTAAAACGTTTGACTACTGTTGCTGAATCACTTTCAATCCTATACGGAATTGATTCTATCTCCGGTGAATGATTAAAAATCTTTCAAATAAAATTTTTTTTGACATTTTTTGTTTTTTTTTTTGTATTGACTCGCTTGCTGTAGCTATTTGACCAAACTAACCAAAACTAATTTAAATATTTCGTTTTTAGAGTAAAAAAAAATTTTCTTCAAGCAAATATTTGCAACAATGTTTGTAAGATGTATGAATTTTAAAAAAGTAATTACAATAAATTTAATTTCAATTAAATATACGTTAGTAGATTGTATATATTACATGCAATTGCGTTTGATATAAATTATCGAAAAAGGAATTTATAGAAGAAATCCAGGTTTAAACACAAATATTTTGTTTTTACAGTAAACACCTATCTTCAAACAAGTATTTGCAACATTGTATTTTTGATAAATTATATCTTCCTTTTTTTTCTAATTAAAACTACCTACATCTTTTTGAATCTTTCTTTGAAATAGAAAATATTTCAACAATGTAGTTTGATTTATGAAGCCGAAAGCAATTACAATAAATTCAATTTTAATTAAATATACGTTAGTAGATTCTATATTGCATGCAATTGCGTTTGATATAAATTATCGAAAAGGAATTTATAGAAAAAATTTAGGTTTAAACACAAATATTTTGTTTTTACAGTAAACACCTATCTTCAAACAAGTATTTGCAACATTGTATTTTTGATAAATTTATCTTCCTTTTTTTTTTTCTAATTAAAACTACCTACATCTTTTTGAATCTTTCTTTGAAATAGAAAATATTTCAACATTGTAGTTTGATTTATGAAGCCGAAAGCAATTACAATAAATTCAATTTTAATTAAATATACGTTAGTAGATTCTATATTGCATGCAATTGCGTTTGATATAAATTATCGAAAAGGAATTTATAGAAGAAATCCAGGTTTAAACACAAATATTTTGTTTTTACAGTAAACACCTATCTTCAAACAAGTATTTGAAACATTGTATTTTTGATAAATTATATCTTTCTTTTTTTTTCTAATTAAAACTACCTACATCTTTTTGAATCTTTCTTTGAAATAGAAAATATTTCAACAATGTAGTTTGATTTATGAAGCCGAAAGCAATTCCAATAAATTCAATTTTAATTAAATATACGTTAGTAGATTCTATATTGCATGCAATTGCGTTTGATATAAATTATCGAAAAGGAATTTATAGAAAAAATTCAGGTTTAAACACAAATATTTTGTTTTTACAGTGAACACCTATCTTCAAACAAGTATTTGCAACATTGTATTTTTGATAAATTATATCTTCCTTTTTTTTCTAATTAAAACTACCTACATCTTTTTGAATCTTTCTTTGAAATAGAAAATATTTCAACATTATAGTTTGAATTATGAAGCCGAAAGCAATTACAATAAATTAAAATTTTAATATGCTTTGGTAAATTCTATAGATTTCTAACAATTTTATTTAATTCAAAAATAAAAAGAAAAACGTTTTTAAAGGTAAAAGATATGGAGCCAGATGCGCTCTATACAATTAAAAAAGTTAAACTATTACCAACAGTTAATGGACCGACATGGGTTTTTGAAACAGAAAATTACATAATTTTCATACCAAAAACCTATTTGGACCTATTCGAAGATAAAGAATTCCGTGAGGAAATCTTAAAAAGCGATCTCTATTTAATTAGAGATAGCTCAGAAAATTTAAAACTGTTTGATGAAACAAGCAATAAACATTTAGCAATTAACCAATAAAATTGTATTAAAATAAAATTAATAAATAAAAAATAAATTTAATAAAAAAACAAAATTCTGTATTTTACTTATTTACACTTTTTTTGGTTTTAAATTTTTCTTTTTTTTTACAGCTATTAGATATTTTAATTGTAAATAATAGATTTAAAAAAAAAAATGTTTAATAAAGAGAAAGTAATTACTTATATTTAATAAAAAACGTTTGCATTTTATTTACATTTTTTTTCTTAGGCTTTTCAGTTTCAGAGGTATTTGACTATTTTAGAGAGTCATATAAAAAAAAAAAAAAAAAAACACGCATTCCTTAAAGATACACTTTAAAACTAGTTCACCAACATCAAATAACACGTGTATTATTATTTACCTATAATAGTTTTGCTAACTATTTTCTTGTTGATCTATTATGAAACACAATCAAAGACCTCTAAAGAACTTGTTTTACCGCAACTTCTAACAGAATCCAGGTCACAACATTTCCGGTTTCTCTATAACTCAAGGCCATTCAAATGTGGTTAATTTGCGTGGGCGTGCGATATGGTTTATTAAAAACTAGGTCGTGCGATATGGGCTTATTTTTTCCCATGCCAAAGTGCCCCTATACCTACTACCGTAATTTTCAAGACAAGTTTCTCTAAAATTTTCAAATACTTCAGCAAGCAAAAGTACATCCACTTTTAAATAAAGATCGCTATATTCCCCCAAATTTTGTATTTTAAGTTCATAATGTTTAAAACTTATATGCGTTTTATTTAAAGAGCTATAAAATTGGTCTTTTGTAGGTAAATTTGTTTCATCAAGATTGGACCAGTTTTTTATATATTCATAAGGAAAAAGTCCTTTTCTTGTTAATAGTTTCAATTTATCATCGCTAATATTTGTAAATTGAGTTAACAAAATTTTGTTTTCACTCAAATAAGATGATAACTTATCTAAAGATGAAGCCATAAAACGAAATGAGTCTATGAATTTAAATATTATTCTACTGTTTTTAATAAATTTAATTATAGCAATGGAATTTTCTTGATTATTTGGAATTATTTTGACTGTACCAGCAATACTAGCACATATGTCCGTTATGATTAAATGAGCATCATATTTGCTAAGGTTATGAAAAACTACTGGAATTGTATTAGAATTTTTAAAATTGAGATTACAATTTTGATGAGCGGCGCCTCTATAATTACCAGTTATATGACAATGTTCTTAAACTTTTATATCCGTATTCAAAAATGTTTTTTCACATATATGACAAATATTAGTCAACATGAATTCTTCAATTTGTTGTTGAGATAATTCTATTATAGGTTTCAAATTTGAAAAAACAGTTTCCACCTCATGAGCTATTCGTTGTAATTCTTTGCTAAACTATTCCGCACATTTTGAATCTCTATAGCTATCATAAAATGATAACATATCATATTTAAACCAACTCTTTTTATTGGAAAAGTAATTCCATCAAATTTTAAAATTGTAGAAAAATGAGGGTAACTACTTGGACGTCTTGGGTTTAAAACAGATGTATTTTTAATTGGGTAATACATGCCTTTTTTTTTAATTTCTTCGGGTAAATCTATATATGAAGATCCAAGTAAAGGTGTATAATAATTTATATTTATTACCAAATTAACAACTTCTTTCAAAGACCAACCGGAATCCCTCTCTTGAAACTCTTATAATTTTTCCAACACTGTTAAGAATACAATAATTTTCATGCCATTCTTTTAAATTAGTATCTCTAAATATTACATTATTTTTTGTATTTATGTATTTATATTCTTCAATTATTTCCTCTATAGATGATTTTATAAACATTCCACAAAAAACTGTATTTACTTTAGCAAATGGTTCACTTGCTAAAACTTTTTTTATTCTGCTGTTAAAATATTTTTCGCTTAAAGTTAAAAATTCTAAAGGGTCTTTTGAAAGTAAATTTTCTACAACAAAAGTTTGTACTCGATTTTTAAATGCACTATTGATAGTCTTACATTTTACGAGTTTTCTTTTGATTGGTTTTTTAATTATTTGTTTAATTTTATACTTGAGTGCTTTAGCAATAGCTAAAGTATTTGTTATTTATTGTTTTTCACTATTTTTTTTTTTGATTTTTGAAGTAACTGCTCTAATATCTTAAATATTTAGAAAACTTTTTTATATATTTTTTTATTTTTTTGCTAAATTTTTAATTTTTCTAATTAAAACGCTTACCGACGACATTTTAAAAATTAAGAATATAAAATTTTCACGAATTTACAATATTTTAAGTTAAAGTTACACATTTACTGAATTCAATTATTTAAATACTGTTTATTTATACTTTTTCAATTTGCTTACAAATTCATTTCAAAAAAATAAAAAAATTTCTAACGATATTTTAAAGATTAAAGATTAAAGCTTTACAAATTAGAGAATATTTTGACTAATAAGAACTTTTATTTGTTTAAAGAGATACCGCAAAATGTAAAATGTTCACAATTCTTTATTTATAAGGAAAAAATTTTGTTTTATTTATTATTGGAAACCCTGACGTCATTTTTAACATTTTATTTTTATTCTACATTTAAAAATTCCTCAATTTTTAATTCTAATCCTTATCAGCATTATTTCTAACATCAATGGGAATCTTCTGACGTAATCTTTCTTTTAATTAAAGCCCGCGTTCTAAAATTCTTATTATTTCATTCATCATATCATTTTTCGTTTTTTTCTTGTATATATTTTCTTGATATATAATATAAATATATTTATTTTATATTTTAGTCAAGAAATTCTCTGACGTCATTTTTAGCCTTCTTTAATTTCTTATCTCAATTTTTTTTTGTTATTGTTTTTTTTT
>CAMUPU010000008.1:20000-27500 GCA_947095535.1 Poecilobothrus nobilitatus | reverse complement strand
AGACCTAAATGTTAGATGGAATGTGGAAAAACTTGTTCACAATAAAATGAGGTCGACTTTGAGTAATAGCCTTGAAAGAGTAAGGCAGTTCTCGCAAAATTTAGAGGGTAGAGCAAAAGCAGAAGCGGTGGTTAACACAGTCATGAACAGCATTGCACGGGCCTGCGAAGTATCTATGCCACGGAAGAGATGGAGAGTAAACAAGTGCCGTGTATACTGGTGGACGGATGAAATAGCAGAAAAAACGGAACTCATTGTAGATGCGCTTTTCCCGACACATCCAATAAGAAACGAGATATATTCAGGGTATATAAATCAGCAAATACCAAATTTCACCCTAGGGGAGCTAGAAACAGCAGCGAGGTCTCTAAAGAACAAGAAAACACCTGGACCTGACGGGATTCTTAACGAAGCCATAAAAGCAGCAGTCGGTGTTTGCCCGGAGACAATGCTAAGCATGTACAATACCTGTTTAAAAGAAGGCGTTTTTTGCAAGAGATGGAAGGAGGCAAAACTAGTATTGATAGACAAAGGCAAAGGAGAACGTTTTAAGGCCTCTGCTTATAGTCCACTGTGTATGCTTGCCACAGCTGGGAAGCTTCTCGAGAAGTTATTAAAAGTTCGATTGGGTATGGCCATAAGAGCTGCAGGTGATCTGTCAGATAAGCAGTTTGGATTTAGGCCGGGGAAATCAACGCTAAATGCTATTCAAACGGTGACAAAAATTGCAGAAGCAGCCGAAAGGGGAAACCACTATTCCAGGAAAATGAATTTTCTTGTAACACTGGATGTTAAGAATGCTTTTAACTCAGCGAGTTGGAATAATATGATAGAGGCATTGCAAAATATATTCCACATACCCACTTATCTGCAGAGAATCTTAGAAGATTATCTTAATGAGCGAAGCTTAGTATACAACACCGAAAGCGGAACCAGAAGGAAACAAATCACCGCAGGAGCTGCCCAAGGGTCTATTTTAGGACCAGACTTGGGGAACGTCGTTTACGATAGTTTACTTCGAATAGCGATGCCGGAAGGAACTCTGCTAGTGAGCTATGCAGACGATGTAGCAGCAGTCATCACAGTACGGAGCGTGGAAGAGGCACAGATCAAACTGAACCAAGTCATGAGAAGAGTGTGCAATTGGATGCAACTGCATGGGTTGGAATTAGCAGCAGAAAAAACTGAAATTGTCATCCTAACAAGGAAACGGATTCCAACAATAATTACAATGCAAGCTGGCACCCAATCACTAGAGACAAAAAAATCCGCAAAGTACCTGGGGATCATGCTGGACTCGAAACTCACGTTCTGGAAACAAATACAATAAGCCGCAGATAAAGCAGCGAGGATTACAAATCAAATTAGTATGCTTATGGCGAATATTGGCGGGCCTCAACCAAAGAAAAGGCGATTAATCATGACGGTGGCGCAATCCATATTAGTGTACGGTGCCGAGATCTGGGCGGACGCTCTTAACAAAGAGTACTGCAGGAAACGACGAACGGCGGTACAACGGAGAGGAGCTCTTCGCGTCGCGTGCCTATCGTGCTCCTATCGCGTGCTCCTATCTAACGGTGTCGTATACGGCGGTAACAGTTATCGCGAACGTTATCCCGATTAATCTGCTGGCGCGCGAAATTTGTATTTATAAAAATAAATATTGTTATTTTTTTTTATAATGAATTAAAAAAACGGTTTTTTTTTAATGTTGTTGTTATATTTAATTTTATTGGACTTTACTATTGTGTTTTTTGTACATAACTGAATTTCTTATTTCTAAAATTTTGTAACTGTACTTCAATATTTTCGATTATCAGCAATATTGATCATTTTATAAAAACTAAAAAAAATACACATATTGAACGGTCAGCAATATATTCATTTTAATAATATTCTGTACATGTGTTTTTAAGTGGATATTCCATATACATATTTTTAAGTATACAAAAAGTATTTCATTTCAATATTGCTCAATAATCAAGAATACGAAGTACAATTTTACATTGTCAACGTATTACATATTTGTTTTGTTAAAAATTTGAATTTAACAGGTTATTAACACTTGAAAGTATTTTATCATAGTTATCAGTTTTTATTTCAATTTTATTAGGAGGATCTTCTTTTTTGTTCGAAAGTGAACAGTTATACATAACTTCTCCCTCCTTTGATTTGAAATTCTCCTGAATTTCGTTACTTATATGAGATATGTTAACAATTTTGTTATTATTAATTTTAAACCATGCTATAAATATAATTAGACAAATAATAATAATTACAATTATTAGTGTTATATGAACACCATATGATATTTTTTTTACTATGTTTAAGTTCTTTGATTTCCTCAATATTTTTAACGTGATCTATTACAATGTTTTCAAATGTTAATATTTTTGTAAAATTTTAACTTAAGCTATTTATTGGATAATAATATTTATCTTGTATAGTTTTCTTTTGATTTGAAAATGTTTCCTGATAGAGGTTTATTTTACAATTAAAAAAATTTATGAGATAGTTTTTATTCAATATAATTTTTCTATCATCACAATTTTGATTAACAATTTCATTTATTGCGTTTTTTACTAAAATTTATTCATCGTCTAAAATTTCTATTTTTGTTTTATTGTTAAATTTAAGTTTACATTAGTTATTAAAAATACAATTTTTACTAGCTTTTAAATCTTTTATCATAACATTTTCTACATATGTATAGGTTACATTTTCAATTTTTACGACATATTCATTATTTTCATTAATTTCAAAATTTTCTTTATTTGGTAAAGGTGTTATTAGCCTAAGTTCGGTTTGAACCTAATTTTGAGGAATCTTAATTGCTAATATTATTGAATTATCTTCGTAAGTCATTATACCCATTTTTATGAGCTTCAACTTAAGAAAATCAACTTGAAATATTTCGATTTCTTCTGCTGTTAATATACTAGGATGAAATATGTTATATTTTGCAGATGCAATATTATCTTGTATTTGATTTATCTTATTTTCTAAATGCCTTAATTTTAAAATCTGATCTATGTATAAAGAATGAGTTATACTTTGCTTACTAATATCTTTGATTTCGTTAACTACTTTTTCAATTTTAACCCTATCGTTTTCTATTATATTTTTGAGTTCATATATAGTTTCATTAAAGTGACTGTTAATTGAAATTTGTTGGTTCAAACTGGAAATAGAGTTATGATTGTTTTCTTGGATAATTCTTAAATGTTCTAAATAGTCTTCCCTATCATCATTGTCCATGGTACCAAAAAGCCATTTACTTGGGGTACCTACTACATTTACCAAGCCTCTCTTTCTCCTTGTAGAAGATGGCATAATAGATGCAATTTTTGCCCTAATAATTCTAATTTCAGTTTCTATTAATTTTTATTTTCAATATCTAAAGAATTTAAGTTAAATTCTAGTTGTGAAAGAACGCTGTCTAGTTCCATAGGTTTAATAATATGCAAAACCGTTACAGTTTCGTTAGTTATTTCTACTTCCCTTAATTTTATTTGGATGTAACCTACATCTTCAGATATTGGATTAACGTGCAAAAATCCAAATATCGTTGGTAACCAACCCATGTATGTTATTAGAATAATAATTGTGAAAGTCTGTAAATTTAAATTAATAAAATTTATTTATTCATTTTTTTTTTTTTTAACAACAACTTAAATTATTTAAGTTTCAACCTAAACACTATTAGTATAGATATCTGCTATTATAGTTTCCTATAACAACAATATCATGTACTTTTATTACTATAATATTTACTCAATTCTTTTTAGGTATTCTAAAAAGAAAGAGTGTTATTGTTTTTATGTACTATTTAAATTCTGATATATTTTATTAATCGGTAGCATTACCTGAATTAAAGAATTTAGGAGATCTTTTAATATTAGATATATGGATGTTATTTAAATTCATCCTTTTATATTTAGGCTGCTCTTTATGTCTTACAGCTTTATAATTCTTTATAAAACCTGTAGACCTTTCTCTTCATACTCTTCTCTTCTTTTATTTAATATATTTAAGTTTCTCAATTTTACTGTTTTTAAATTTTCTTTAACTTTTGAGAAGTCCACTGTACGATTTTGAACTTCTTTCGGAATATTTTTTATTGTTGAGTGAAATCGTTCGTTATAGTTTCTAACAGCTAATTGCATTAATCTTTTGACTGACATATTTTTATTAATGTATTTAAGTATTCTGAATTTTTCAGCTAATGAATTATGAAGTCTCTCTATGTCACTATTACCAGTGTGTTTGTTGGGTTTGGTGAGGTGTAAACTAACCCCTTCTTCCCTTAAAAATTATTTTATTTGAATAGCTTTAAATTCGTTATCTGCTATTATCTTTTTGGGCTTGCCTAATTTGGTGAAATGATCTTCTAGACCATCTATCAAAGTTAATTGATTTTTATCTGAGAGATAATAAGCAGCTCCGAATTTTGAAAATTTATCTATAATAGTTAGAAAATTGGTTTTCATTATGGTATAAGTGTCAATGTGTATGATTTCATTTAAATCATTTGGAGTTTCCGTAAATTTAAACTTTGGTTTTATAGGGTTCCGATCGTATTTAACCTCTTGGCAAACTTCACACTGATTTATAACTATTTGTGTCAGTTCTAATAATTTGGGATAATAAATTCTTTTTTTTATTTGGTTATAAGTCTCTTGGATTCCCGAGTGAAAGGTTTCTCTTACATGGTAGAATGAAATTTGTTTCACCGCTTCAGTTTCCGTTTCGACTTCCTGTGCCCTATATGAACATTTTATAAATTTAATTTTATTATTACTAGAGAACATTTCCCTCAGTTTCTCCTGTATTACGTTATATTTATTATCTGATAATTCGGAGTATATTCCTACTTTACCTTTATACAAATATTTTATAAAAATTTCGCTTAATCTTTGAAAATCATATTCTGCTATGTAAATAATCCTTCTTCCTAAAATTATTTCTGTTTCTACAGTTTTGTTGTTTGTTAATATAATTTGGGTCTTATATTTGTTGACAATTTCCTATTTTATTGGTATATGGTCAAGTTGTTCTTCAATTGCTGAATGAACAGTTGCCATTGTTACGTCATCTACATCATCTTCAATATTGAAAATACCAAATTCCGATTCATTATCTTCACTTTTTGCAGACATTTTTAAAATATTGGAATTTTTATTATTATTCTCTCCCTCGTCAGAATTAACGTCCACGTTTTGTTCTATTCTACTTAAAAAATCTACTACCCTATTCTCTTTACCTTTCAAATATTCTATATCGAATTGATATTCTCCTAATTTTAGCAACCACCTCTGGTGTCTTGGAGACATATCTTTCCCTTTATATTTGGAGTGTAAAAATTTTATAGGCTGATGATCAGTTAATATTTTAAACTTTTTTCCATAGAGATATGGTCTAAAATAATTTACAGACCACATAATAGCCAAAAACTCTTTGTCTGTCGCAGAATAATTTTTCTCATGGTTGTTAAGAGTTCTAGAGGCAAAACAAACTGGGTGTCCTTCTTGTGACAAAAACGCTCCGATTGCAAAATTAGAAGCATCCGTTGTGAGAGTAAAAGATTTTTCGAAGTTCGGATATTTTAAAATGGGATGGCTTATAATCAGATTTTTTAATTTTTCAAATGATTCAATATAATTTGGATCATTAACGTTAATTTTCATATTTTTCTTTAAATATTTTGTAATAGGCTGAGCTACTTTAGCATAATCTTTTACGAATTTTCTATAGTAGCCAATTAGTCCTAGAAAACTTTTTATTTGTTTTTGGGTTTTGGGCAATTCTAATTTTTCTATAGCTTGAATTTTATTTGGGTTAGGTTTTAAGCCCTGTTCTGTCAAAATATGACCTAGAAACTCAGTTTCTTTTTTCATGAAATTGCATTTGTCTACTTGTATTTTTAAGTTTTTTTCTTCTAAAACTTTAAATATGTCCGAAATGGCTGTTACATGTTCTTTTAAACTTGAGCTAAATATCAGTATGTCATCCAGGTACACAACACAAGTTTTATTTATGTAGTCTCTTAGTATTTCGTTCATTAGCCTTTGGAATGTCGCTAGGGCATTTTTTAACCCAAACGGCATTCTATTGAACTCATAAAGTCCATGTGGTGTCACAAATGCAGTTTTCTTTTTATCAATTTCTTTAATTAAGATTTGATGATATCCTTTTGCCAGGTCGATAGTTGTAAAGTATTGCGCTTTACCTAATTTATCTAATATAGAATCTATATTTGGCAAAGGAAATTTATCATCGACCGTAACTTCATTTAATTTTCTATAATCTATAACTATCTGATATTTCTTTTTGCCCGAGTTGTCGATTTTTTTGGGTACTACTATGAGAGAACTAGTATATCTAGAGTTACTTTTTCTTATTATACCTTGTTCCTCCATTTCCTTAATTTGTTTTCTAACTTCTTCCTCATGCTGAGGTGGGAATCGATATAATTTAGAATTTATAAATTGCTCTGTTGTAGTATGAATTTTATGTTTTATTTCAGGGGTACTTGTAAGTTTATCTCCTTCTTTATAAAATAAACTACTAAATCTTTTTGTAATTTTCTCTACTTGTCTAAGTTCTTCTGAATTTAAATGGTCTATCTTAATTAAATTTTTACTAATATCTATTGGTTCTAAGGAACCAATTGGTTCTAACAAACTTAATATTTTGATTATTTAAGTTAATAAACCCTTCTTCTAGGTTTATTATTGCATCGAGACTTTTAAGTAGATCGGCTCCTATTATGAACTGATACTTTCTATTCGGCAATGTTTTCTCTTTCCATCTAATTCGAGCATTTTTAGGGGCTTTTACTTCATGAGGTGCTGGTGTATGAACTTCCCATTTTATAGAATCCTTTCCATTTATTGTAGAAAAGTGAATAGGAGAGATTTCTAATTTTTTGAAACCTAATACCCTATCATCAATTAAACTAAAAGTAGATCCTGTATCTATAAGAGCTAAATATGAATTATTATTAATAGTAAATTTTATCATGGGTAACTCATCCGAGGCTAGTTCATAAAAAACTCGACATTGTTAGTCTCGGCTTTATTTTCTGATTTAGGGTTCGAATTACACTCACAATTAGAATTAAAATTAGATGTCGATTGTATATTATCGACTTCCATTGGCACTGCTTGCCTATATTGCCCTGAATTATTATTTTGATAGTAATTTTTATTAAATTGCCTAGAGTTAGAATTATTTTGAAAATTTTGTTTATTATAATTTTGTTGTCGATATTGACCTGAATTATTATTTTGATAAAAGTTTCTATTAAATTGCTTAGAATTATAATTATTTTGAGAATCTTTATTATAACAGTTATTTGAACTATTTGGTTTAGCATAAGAATTATTTAAATTATTCTGATCATTATTTTTATTTTTTTGATTATTAAATTTATTTTGATAAAAATTTTTACTTTTATTTCTATTTTGATTATTATAATTATTATTAGATTTTTTAAAT
>CAMUPU010000007.1:5000-95168 GCA_947095535.1 Poecilobothrus nobilitatus | reverse complement strand
CAAAATTTACTATTAATTACTACTATTAATTATACGATATACATTATCACGATATAAAAGTACTACTTATTTTTTATTTATATGACCTGACCGGGGTTTGAACCCAAGATCCTTCGATTGAAAGGTTGGCGACTTAACCACTGCGCCATTAGTCAGAATATCCCGAAATTAAAATAGTTGGGAAAGTAAGGGTAGGCATTTAGGGGCCAGAACTTATGTATCTACACTTAATTTTCATGATTTAGCGACATTACAAATAATTTAATAGCAATAGAATTGAAAAAAACTAAAATATTTTATAATTAACCAACTTATGCAGGGTTTTGCGTATTCGAATTATCGAAAGTTCTTATGTATGATTTTCTTTATAATCACCTTATGTATGATTTTCATTATGAAACCGAAATTTCAAAATAATGCTCAGCTAAATTATATGGATACTGATAGTTTTGTATAAAATTTTTATGAAGCAATTAGGCTCAATGAGTATCCATACAATAAGATAAATAATCCATACAATTTCCCCTCAGTCAATAAAAAGGTTTTAGAAAAGTTTAAAGATGAAATGAGTGGGAAAATTATTACTGAATTTATATGCATTCTAAAATGTATTCTATAAAGGCTCTAACAAATGTCCAGATTAGAGTAGGTATAGGACTTAGTCTTAAATTAATATAAGTTTTAATCATAATATAAAAAAAAAATAAAAACATGTAACAATAATATTAGTCTGATAAGAAAACTAAAAAATTAAACATGTTGTTAAGATTTTAGTTGTAAGTAATTGAGAAAAAAATATTAGCTTTGTGAAACTTTTTGCTAATTTTATTTTTAATTTTTTTAAAATAAAATAAGTTGTAATGTTCCACATGCATGGGTAATGCTATAGTTAAATTTATAAAAAGAAAAATATATATAAAATTGAAATAAAAAAAAAATTTTTTTGGTTTCTTTTAATAATTTTATTTTCTCTACTTTTACAAAATTCTTTAATTTCGAAAACTTTTTCATCATATTCGCTTGAAAATAAAATTTTGTAATAATTTTTTTCATTTGAACAACTTAGACACTTGGGTCCTTTTTTGTCTACAAAATATTCAGCTTCCTCTCTGCATTCAAACTCAGCAATATGTTACTGGAGGTTAAAAGTGCTTGCCCAGAATATTTTGTTTTTATTTTCCAGCTCCTCATTTTTGCATGTAAAGCATGTAAAGCCTGCGGGAATAGTTCGCATGTTTCCTTAAAATTATCATCACGGTCGAACCAAAGCCATTTCAAAAAGTAAAATCTGAAAACTGCGCAACAAGCTTTTCCCGTGTTTGAACACTCCAAAATGTGGAACTCACAGGGGAAAACCGTAAGCTGAATATCCCATCTCGATTGTTTCGTTGTTGGTTGGCATTGTTTAATAAAATTAATTTAAAGTTGATTTATACTTTACGACAGTTGTTTTGTTTGTTGATAAACTGTTTATTTTGTTCTGTCTAATTATTATAAATTTACATATTTATATATAAATTAAATACTAAAATCAGCATTAATTACACCTTGAATATCGTTACAAATTTAGTACAATTATATTCCGTATTATAAACTTGAAACATTTTTATACTGACCTACATTACTTTAAATCTACATTAAAATTTTACAACAACATTTTACATTACATACATTTGATAAAAGCATAAGTTAATTTACTTAGTTTACTTTACTTAGTTAGTTTGTATTTCAGCGAAAACCATTGCATACCGTTTAATTGTTAAAGAAATTTACCTTATTACTAAAAATGGTAAATTTTAAATCGTAACTTAAATTGCCTAAGTATTCTGAACATTCCGCCCACCAAGAACCTATAAAACTGTAATTTGGCTTGCTGATGGTATAGGTTCTTTAGTAACCTTGGCCAATGTATTGAACGTTTTAACTTTTGGTGTAATGAAAACTCTGGTTTGGAGGTTGCTGATGAATTGCACTTAAAAATCTTAGTTCAAATTTTGCTATATACATTGATACCTATTAAAAGCAATAAAATGAAAATAATGATGGAAATCAAAACGTACTCATGATGTTCAGGCTTAAATAACATCGAATTATTTGACATTTCATTCAATTTGTTATGTTGCTTTTTTAGAATTTTCAGAATATCCAAGTATCTCCATCAAAGGTTGATGTTGGTTCACTAAGATTCCAATTTCCAACAAAAGTTCCAAGTTCTGACATATTCATTACAGGTATAACATCGTTTTGAATCGAGATCCGTGACTAAACAGACGAGTGAGCTGCTACTGTATATGTTGGATGGTTCACTGCACAGCCTGGTGGTATGGTTATAATTCCTTCATTTTCTAATTTGATTGGCTTTGAATTCTCTTCGCATTCTAACATAAGAATTTGTGGTACTATTGTGACAAAAATATATTGTCTTTCATTAGAAATAGATCCATTGGTTACTTGGTTCAACAATATTGAATTCACAGTCTTCTTTAAAATTTCGATGTTGTGTGAGCAGAGTAACGGAATAAGAATTATACTGTAACGCGAAATAAGATTATACAAAGTAAATATTTTTGAATTGACTAAAGGTATCTATGCTGAATTCAATTATCAGCCGTTTTCCTGATAATGCCGTTTTGCTATTCGAGATGGCGAATATATCATGTAAGAAGTTTGGATGTGTCTCTTTAATGGGAAGTTGTGTCCCATAGGGTATGTTTCTGCTTATTAAATTAAGCTGATAAATCAATTCGATGGTTGTTAAAAATAAATAATGTTTTTGAGTTTTTGCATTAACATAAGATGCTATAAGTTCCTCTTGAATTTCCTTGTATGTTTTCATAGCCATTAAATAATGTAACATTAAACTCAGTATTCCTATCTCCTTCTGTTCCATTTCATGCAATTGGTTCAGTTGTTCTTTTTAAATTGATTTTGAATCAGAGAATCCTTTAATTTTATCAGTTTAAGAGTTGAATTGATTGTTGATGTTTGATTTTTCAATAACGAATATATCTGTTGATCATTTTCCCTTAATACTGATATTTGACGATCATATTTCTGAGCGTCTTCTTGAGCGAGTATACCAAATAAACTATTTGCAATGTTTCCCAAAATGGTTAAAGCTCCTCTTGCTTCTTTGGTTATATTCATGATTTGTAAACAATATTTCATTATTTTGTTGAAGAGGAAGAAATTGACTAGAAACATGATTAGATTTACATGAGCCAGACAAAATGTTAAATGTTTTATTAAATGGTCTGCACACATTGTTTCTAAATTTTTAATCCCTTTATCAATTTCGTTCAGTTCCCACCAGTATGTTTCTAAATCGTAATACAAAAGAATTTTCCACTTTGAGCTAACCAACTTAATTTTGCCATTGTTTTCAAAATACATGCCGGGTTTGCCGCTAAATTGTGTGATGTTTACATCTTGGCCGAAAATTAAGCTGAATAATGATAACTAGAAAAAAATTGTTGTCCATAAATTTACATTGACCTTAGAAGATGTTTGAGATTTATTGATAACAATCTTGCTTATATCATATTTTAGTTATATTGCTCTGTACAATTACTTTGTTCGTTTTAATTGAAACAAGCCTTACAATACCGTCTTCTCTTGGATGTATTTCCACGATTCTTCCTAATGCCCATTTGTTTAATGAAAATCTTTCGTCCTTTATAAGAATTAATTGTTCATGTTCTTGTTTATGTTCTCCATTGATTGTTTCCATTTATTTCGTTCCTGTAATGAACTTATGTACTCCTTAGTCCAACGCTCACAAAAGGAATTTCTTAGTTGTTGTAATAATTTCCATTTCCCTCATTCTAAGTAAGTGCTTCTAAATCATTGCAATCATTACTCGAAAAGCTAAGTGGGCTAGAGTTCAAACAGAATTCTCTTTGCGTTAAAAGAGTAACCATTTCTTCATATGTCAGGAGTTGTTCACCTAAAACTTTTTTGAGAAGCCATTTTGTTGATTTCATGCCAGCCTCCCACAAAAATGGGGACTTCCAGGTGGAATAAAATGCCAATTAATTTTTTTCATTTTCAAGTACATCTCTTAAATAAGGATATGTTTTCTTTAGAATATTATTAGCTCCAACGAAGTTTGTTCCTTGATCTGAGTAAATTTCTGTACATAATCCTCATCTGGCAATGAGACGACGTATTGCTGCTAAGGATGCATCACTTGTGAGATCTGTTACTAACTCCAGATGTAAGGATGTATCGTCTTTGTAAAAAGACAAACAAAAAGTGCAATATACGCCTTGCACGATTTCACTCCTCGTCCACGGCTACATTTAATAAATATTGGACCATCAAAATCAAGTCCTACAGATGAAAAAGGTCTGCCAGGTGATACTCTGGTCTCCGGTAGCGATCCCATTATTTGATTTTGAATTGTAGGATTAGACCGGAAACATACCAAACACTTTCGAATTATGCGTTTGATTACTGTGATTCCACCAATAATCTAAAATTTTAAACAGATAGCAGCTTGCGTGCGTGAATGTAGCAATTTTTCGTGATAGTATCTGATGATCGAAATTGCTAAATATGAGCGTCAATCAATTACTATTGGATGTTTTTGTTCATATGCCATTGGCGCAAGGGTTAACAAACCGCTCACCCTGAGGATTCCATTTGAATCTCAGAAAGGATTAAGAGCTTTGATCCAGATTGATTCTTGTTGAATTTGGTGATATATTTTTATGTGGCAGATCGCATGTAATTTGTGGTATTATTAATGCTTGAATGAGGTGATGATTAAGAGTCCATTTTTCCTTTATGTTTAGGTTAGTCACACCCCTTGACATAGCCTTTTCAGTTGACCCATTTCCACTAACGATGGTTCTGTCATAACAACGAGGAAGTTTCAAACAATGTACAGCAGCTTCAGTTATGAATGATCTTTGAGAACCTTGGTCAATTAGAGCTCTAAACGAAACATAATCTCCATACTTATTTTCTACTTTAATTAATGCTGTTGATAACTAAATATCGTTTCCTCTTTCTACATTAGTGGCTATTAAAATTTCCTTCGGTTTTATGTTTTCAATGTGCAAAGCTGTATGATCTGCAGATTAACATTTTAAACAGCGAGATTTTGAAAAACAGCCCTTTGAGATATGACCATATTGTTAGCAATTAAAACATAGTTTATGTTTTTACACTAAAGATCGTTTTTGTTGAACGTTTAGATATTGAAATTTTTTACATTTAAAAAGCCAATGCGTACCGTTGCACATGACACAATGTGATCTTCCTTCAATGTTGACAGCATGTACATGAGTTTTATTTAATATCTTCATACTGCTTATAGCTTCTATAGATCTATATCGTTGTTTTAAGAATGTTGTTAATTGAGCTAAAGTTGGAATCTCTCTACTAGAACCTAGGCCCTCTTCCAATTTTTTTCTGGTTTCTATATCTAATTTCTGGGACAGAATCTGGACAAATATAGGTTTTCAGGATTCTGTTGATGGCCCTAACCCTTTAATTCCTGCTAATTATTCGGTTGTAGCGTCAAGTAACTCCTTATAGCTGTTGGCATTTTCAGCTTTAGTAATTGGAGCAGATGTAATTGCATGTAAATTGCATGTGATGATAGAATAACTCGTTTATTTGCAAATCGGTTTATTAAAAACTCCCAAGCTGTTTTATAATTTTCTTCACTTACTGACAAATGTTTTATTAGATTGCTTGCGTCGTCAGTAAGTACAGATTTAAGATATTTCATTTTTTGGACATTGCAAATCTCATTATTTTCATGAACCGGTGCCTTAAATAATTCATAGAATGTACTCCATTTCATATAGTTGCCATCAAATCTAGGAAATGTTATTCTTTATAGTTGAAAGTTATCCTTGATGACGATTCTTGTGGATTCAGACTCTTCTCCAGCTGGCGTGGATGGTCTTGCTGTCGGTTTTGCTTTCTGTTTCTTATATCCATTAATGAACCTTTTAAATTTGGTTATTAAGTCTAAGGAAAGTTCTTCTGCTTCTTCATAGCTTTCTTGATATTCCTTGAGTAAGGTACTATTGTGGGCTTTTCCTCCCAGTTCTTGTGGATGCTTCTCAACACAGCGTGTCCATATGCTGTGAACACGTTCCAGACGACTTTCCAAGTATCCCAATGAATGCCTGTCCTTGCTATCTTTCTTGTAATTTCTGTTGACTCTAAAAAGGTCTTCCAAATTAGCCCTTTGAATTTCTTCACAAGAAAGAGTGGTCATTGTTTTTTATTTTTATGTTGATATAATCGGCTTGTCCAATTATCTTTTGATCATTTATGGTTAAATGATGCGGCTTGAAGAACCAATGTTTTGTTTGTTGATAAACTGTTTATTTTGTTCTGTCTAATTATTATAAATTTACATCTTTATATATAAATTAAATACTAAAATCAGCATTAATTACACCTTGAATATCGTTACAAATTTAGTAAATATAATTATTTTCCGTATTATAAACTTGATATATTTTTATATTGACCTACATTACTTTAAATCTACATTAAAATTTTACAACAACCGTTTACATTACATACATTTGATATAACATAAGTTAATTTACTTAGTACGATATTGTATTTCATTCAAACATTTAATTTTTATGCATAAAAATGCAGCGTCAGCGAAAACCATTGCATAACGTTTAATTGTTAAAGAAATTTTACTTATTACTAAAAATGGTAAATTTTAAATCGTAACTTAAATTGACTAAAGTATTCTGAACAACGGTTATTTAAATTTAAATTTAATTTTAATTCATTAGTATAACTTTTATAAGGAATTTTTCAAGGCCACTCAAGAAAAAGTTTTTTAATGAGGGGTGATAGACATAATTTTAAAGGCATTTTTTCATACAATAAAATCGCATACATTTCCTAATAATTAAAGCAAGTTTTGAAAAAAAATATATTTTTTTTATTCTATTTTATTTTAATCAATTTTTTATATAAATGAGTTATAGGGTTAAGTGTCACATCATTATATAGCTATACATAAATTAGATTAGTTGGGGTGATTAAAGTTATATGTCATTGCATAGCAATTAATCAAACAACACAAAATAAAAAAAAATAACATTTCTAAGTAAAGTAAGAATTAAAAATAAAAATTCTAATATAAACCTAATATGAGAATAATAGAAGAAATTCCAAGAAAAAAGTTCTTAATGTTGCTGACCGAATAAAATTTTTAAAGTACTTTTTTCATATTATAAAACAAAAGTATATACATATGTTGTTAATAAACTTTAAGCAATTTTTTTAAAAAGAATAGGTATAAATATAATAATAAATAGGTATAGTAATTTCTTATTTGAGATTAAAAATTTTTTTCTTAAGAATTTCTAAACATGTTAATAGTATCCTTGATTTTTTCAACCGTAAGTTTATGGAACATCTTTATTAGATTTATTGAGTAAAAAATTGTTTTTTAAATGTTAATAGTACCTTAATGTTAATCTAATGTTAATAGTACCTTATAATGTTAATAGTAATAATCTAATGTTAATAGTACCTTATCATACAATTTACAGAGCACAAAACCCCATGTATCCTCTTTATACCCTACACCTAAAGTATAGGATATATTAACTTTGATATGGTGTTTGTAACCACCAAAAGGAAGCGAGTTAGATATGGACATGTATATATATTCGGAATCAGGATCACCTCCTGAGTCGATTTAACGATGTCCGTCCGTCCGTTCGCACGATAACTCAAAAACTAATAAAGCTATCTTGATGAAATTTATATAGTAGGTTACTAATTACGAAAGACTAAGTTTGAATCTGGACAAAATCGGCCCATGGGTTCGGATTCTGGAAGCTTCCGAATGATTCCGGAGAAAACGAGATTATCTCCAAAACCAACAAAGATAGAATCTTTAAATTTTGTACAATGATGTTCCTTCCCATTCGATTTATTTCACTGAAATTTAAGAGGATTTGGTCCATGGGTTCGGATTTTGGAAGCTTCCGAACGAGCCCCTGAGCAAACGAGTATATCACCATAACCAACAAAGATAGAACCTTTATTTTTAGTACAAGAGTGTGCTGTTATGTTTCCTTTTCTATAAAATTAGAAACTGACATTTGAAAGAATTTGAACCATGGATTCGTATTTTGCAAGCTTCCGAACGAGCCCTAGAGCAACCGAGATTATCTCCAAAACTAACAGAGATAGAACCTTTAAATTTTTTAAAATGATGTTCCTTCCCGTTTGATTTATGTCTCTGAAATTTAAGAGGATATGGTCCATGGGTTTGAATTTTGGAAGCTTCCGAACGTGCCCCAGAGCAAATGAGGTTATGTTTAAAAACAACAAAAATATAACCTTTAAATTTGGCAGAATGGTGTTCTTTCATGTTTGATTTAGGTATCTGAAATTTGAGAGAATTTGGTCCATGGGTTCGGATTTTGGAAGCTTCCGAACGAGCCCCAGAGCAAACGAGATTATCTCCAAAACTAATAGAGATAGAACCTTTAAATTTTTTAAAATGATGTTCCTTCCCGTTTGATTTATGTCTCTGAAATTCAAGAGGATATGGTCCATGAGTTTGGATTTTGGAAGCTTCCGAATGAGCCCCAGAGCAAATGAGATTATCTCCTAAAACAACAAAGATATAACCTTTAAATTCGGCAGAATGATATTCCTTCATGTTTGATTTAGGTCTCTGAAATTTGAGAGGATTTGGCCCTTGGATTCGGATTTTAGAAGCTTCCGAACGAGCTTTTAGTCTCAGAGCAAATGATATTACCTCGAAAAGCAACAAAGATATAACCTTTAACTTAGGCAGAATGGTGTTCCTTCATATTTGATTTATGTTTCTGAAATTTGTGACGATTTGGTCCATGGATTCAAATCTTAGAAGCTTCCGGACGAGCCCCAGAGCAAACGAGTATATCTCCACAACCAACAAAGATAGAACTTTTATTTTTAGTACAAAGGTGTTCTGTTATGTTTGCTTTTCTGTAAAATTGGAAACTGACACTTGAAAGAATTTGAACCATGGGTTCGTATTTTGGAAACTTCCGGACGAGCACAAGAGCAACGAGCATATCTCCAAAACCAACAAAAGTAGAACCTTTAAATTTAGTACAATGGTGTTCTGGCATGTTTTCTTTATGTTCCTGAGATGGATTCGATGAATTGGAGTGGCAATTCGGGTACTTGACACACACCTCACCAAATTTTTTACAAAGGTGTCAAGCATATCCCATCTCTTTTACGTTCCTGAAATTCGAGTTGAATAAGACAGAAAAGGGAAGAAGTTCAAGCAGCTGCCAAAAAAACTTATGGATTTTTAATTTAATTCGAATTATTCAGGTGTAGGGTATTAATAAGTCGGTTGCATCGACTTACTGTTACATTTACTTGTTTATATTAAAAAAGCTTTCTAGTTTTAATAGAAAAATTCTATGAACTCCTTATGCAAAATCTGATAAAACTAATTATGAACAATTATTTTCATATAAAGTGATCAAGATTTTTTTAAAGTTTATTAGTATTCCAAAAGCATTCAAGAATTCCAGATTTGTAAACAATCATCAAAAACAATTAACAAAATGGATCAAGAAATTTTGGCAGATTTTGTTGAGGAGATTGCATATGATGTCAGCATGGAGGAAGAAAAAGTGATAGAGGACTTTTTGGATGACATTAACAGAAGAACGACCCCAATGGGTGAAATAAATATTAATGAAACTTTGGAAGTCTTGTTGCATGAGGCAGCATCCAAATTCAATAAAAATAAAAAAGATCAGGGTGGCTGTGTGATCTTACACACAGAATAATTCTTTACTTACATGCCGCAATATTATGCAGATAAACTATTATGCAGAAATACTTGTTCAAAATTACGAACAAAAAAGATAAATTCATTGATATGGAATAAAAAATAAAAATTTTATTTTTTCGGATTTTTTGTTTTTTTTACAAAATATTCCAGGTTTATTATTTTCTCTTCTTCGAGTTGTTGCCTAATGAAACTGCTGATGATGAGGTTGAGGGTTTCCTTAGTTCATACACCATATTATTAATAGCTCTTTTCATTTGACTTCCAAAACCAAACGGTTTATTGTGTTCTTTGGCTTTATTATCCATGAATGCGTAATTTTTAAACAATTCTGATTCTGATATTTATAATTTGACTTAAATTATTCGTTTGATACCTTTGCAAAATTTAAAGAGTTTAAACATGATTAAATTTTTTATATCAGCGTTTTTATTAAGTAATCATTTTGATATAATGATTAAAAGAGCTTTTTTTATATCGATTTTCATAGTACTTTTTAATGTTTTCAAACTTGTTGATACTTGTTCATCTAAGTCAAGCACTTTATTTCGCTTAATAAGCTTTGAATAATAGTTTCTTTTCAGTTTTAACATAAACTATAGTTTGATAATTTATATATGTTTTTAAAAATTTGATTATATTGCAAAATTGAGATGATCCATTATTCCAAGCAAACCCGTGATGATTTTTTGTTAATTTGTTATTTTTGCATTATTAATTAAAATATGATATCCATAGGGTGGTTTTATAATAAAATGCAAAATTAAAAATGCACAGTTAGATGATAAACATGCAATTTCCTTTATAATAAACTTATTTTGATTATCTCGAAAACTCGGAATATCAATTATTACATATTCCGTTTTTATGTTTCAGAAGAATTTAATTGATTAAATTTAATATATTTATAAAATTTTTAAATTGGAAAACTGATACGCTGTAATCATAAAAAATAAGTTTTTTGATGTTTTCTTATTTGTAGACAAGTTTATTTATTTTCATTTAGAGATTTAAATAATTTTATTAACCTCTCCTGTTAAAGGTGCAAATTTAACTAATTTATAGTGAAACAGAAGACAGTACGCTATTGTATTAGTAGAAATTTTTTCTAATATTTTCTGTTCTATTCTAACATCAACATTACATTTTCAAATATCTATTACAAAAATTGTAGCATTTGTCTTATATTACTCTAATGATAATAATGCTTCTGATATTGGATAATTGTAATAATATAATTATTATAAGCTTCATAAAACAACCCAAAACCATTTCTGGCAAAAACTAAATTCATATCTTTATATATAGCATTCCGAATTTAAATAAATTTTTAAATCCGTCAGATTACAATAGTCAAATTTTGAGGGATCCTTATCAAGTTATTTTAATCTGTTAGTCTGTAAAATATAATAAAACGAGGCTTTTTCAATCAAGTTGTTGTTTTTACATTTCAAATATGATGATCTGTACTCGGTATATCAGTATTTAAATATAACTCCCAATTTCTAAAAGCTAACATCATTTTTGCATTGTTATAAATTTTTTTATATAAATTTAATTTTAATGATTGATTATATTTTATATTTGATTTAACGAAATATAATTTTTCAAACATCTTGTTATACCAACATTTCGAATATTATCAATTTCTTTTTCATTTATTTCATAACGTATTTCATCGAACAAAAATGCAGCTGCATTATTAATAAATTTTGTTCTTCGTGTTGAAGATCCATCAGCTGCTATTGAAATAGTGCCTTTAATATAAAGCAAACTGGTAGATGGTGGAATATTTAAATTTTGGTTTTGTATTGGTATGTTAATTATGTTGATTTTGTCGAATGAAGTTACGTATGGTGTATATGTATGCCAATGTGCACTTATTATACTTTCATCAGTTACAGGATTACGAAATAAATTTTCCATTTTAATATTTCTTTAGTTTTAAACCCAATTCAATTAATGATTGATTTTCTATTGTTAAAGTTTGTGTGTTTTATCTATGAGATCCTTTCTCTTCTAATGTTGGTGTATTATTAAACTGGTGTATGTTATTTATTGATTATTTATTATAATTATTATCATAAAGTATCATTTTTGTTATGCTTGTGGTTTCAAATGCAACCGCAGCGTTATAGTTTCACATAGAAAATTAATTAAATTATCGTTCTGATTAACTAATTTTACAGTAAGTGAACTATTGATGGTTACTGGTAAGTAAATGAGATTTTGTGGAGCTTTAAACAATTATTTAATAGCCAGGAGGAACACCAACAAAAAACTCGTGTAGAATATGTGCTTCCTTATTATTAATGTATGTCCCTTGTATTATAGTGCATTCAGCACGTATAATTTTAATTCTATTTATATCGACAGGTAGATCTGATGAATGCCACTTATTTGATTCCAATTTTCTTCTACTGAAACCTAGCATAGCACCAATAGTATTGCTGCCCTTGAATCTCTTCCTCTGAAAAAATTTCACATTTCAATGTATTATTATTAGGCATTATATATAATTTTCGCTTTTCAACTTTAGCTCCTTTTTAAGAAACTTCTCAATGTCTTCAATTTTATAAGAACCAATAGGAATGACGATATTTTTATCACCAATAACAAATTTATTATATTTTTCATCAATATTTGGTATAGGATTATATGCCTGGAAAACTACTAATGCACACATATACTCCCCCTTTAATTCTATAGGTGGAAAATATTCTGTTGTTAAAGTAGATGTGTGACCGTTTAAAGTTCATGTTAATGACATGATTTCTCTTCAATCAATAAGGTAATCATTTAAAAATGCAATACCTCTTATATAATTTTTATTATAATACATAATAAAGCCAATAATTCCAATTCAAAACAAAAAAAATAATAATCTTGAACTTGAAACTAAAATGTATATTAGCGTAGGTCAAGATTCACAAAAAAAAATTTAAAATACATTTCTTTATTTTATTTTTTTCTTATTTTCTTGAATATTGTGTTTAAAAAAACTAGAACTAGATAAGAAATTTAGACATAAATATCCACAATTATATGTGTTAAATTTCTGATATGAAAGCTTATCACTTAAATATTTTACTACATTAATTGATGGTTGTAAATTTTGAAAACTATTAAAATATTTAATATCATTTAAATTCTTATAATATGCTGCCCAATGAGTTCCATTTCCAATTAAATTATCCAAATTTATAATTCCACATTCATGTTTCTAAGGTTTAGTTTTATATAGGGATTAAAGGTAAAATTGCTCCAATTTTTGGCATCGGAATTATTCGAGAAATATCTATTTTTTTTCCTGTCCTTTGGAAAACTTTCGAGCTGCTTGCAAAGCAATTTTTATAATATTTTATCATTCATAGGTTTCTTTACAGTTCTAATAGCTACTTTAGATTGCTTTCTAACCTTTTTCGAAGCTGCTTTCTTTTTATTTTTGTTTCTTTTTTTAAACCCATACCGAGTTTAACTTTAGCTTTCATTGTATTTGTAACTAGATATGAATTTAACCGTTCACCAAAATTTGAGTCTTTAATTTTAACCAAGCCTTTTCTGCTAATATGTTATCAACTATATGACGCTGATTTTGATCAGTATTTTGAGAATATGCTATATAATGCTCGCGACAGCTTCATCTAAACCATTAATTCCCTTATCACCACGAGCTAATCGTATTTTTAATTTTGTCCCCGGTCCACAATAATTATATAGCCATAGGCAAATGTGCAATTGGTAATTTATTAATTAAGGAATTAATAACTCCTCTTCCTTTAACAGCTTTTTTATTACTGTTTGAATATTTATTGCGAAAAAGCATAATATGTAGTTTAGTTTAAGAAAGTCAATCAAACACTAATAAAATTTTACGAAATCTTTACCAAGTATACCACCACCTGATATATCAAAATTATCTGGTACAACATGTAATTCACATGTTAATTCGTAATTTTGTGTATAAATTTTAGGGTGATGTGCCATACTCCCACAGGCTAGAACCCCACAATAGGGTTATGTCCCACTATGGTGGGTCATAAACCCATAATTCAATTATGGGTTTATGATCCACCCTTTATGTGCGTCCCATAATATTTTTCAAAATTTGTGGCTTTATGACTCATTATAGTGGGTTATAACACCTTAATTTTCGTATGGTGCTGTGTCTCATCAGCAGTGAGTCATAACACCACACGTTATTTTGATGACATTATGACCCACTTAAAAAAACCTAAAATATTTATAAAACTAAAAATATTTTTCGTTATGTTTTTATTTTAATAAATTTTTAATTATCATAGTATAAAAAAAATTTAAATATACAGTTTTTTAGCAAAAAGTTATGAAACTTCTGCAAAATGGGCACAATAAATCAGAATGATTTTTTTGCGCTTTTTCCTTTAAGGTTCCTTTAAGGTTTTTCCTTTAAGGTTTCAAAGCAAATTGAGCACATTTTCAAATGATTGCATATGATTGAATGATTCTAATGTTGGAGCAGAATATTTCGTGATTTTACGAAACAAATTTCATCAAATTTCAAAACAAATTTGTTCATCTTGAAATATACGTTTGACCTCTGTAGGATTGTTAGGTGATTTACGTATACTTTTGGCTTAAATTCTATTAATAGATCTTTTTATGCTTGAATAAGGTAATAAATTTATTTATTTATTTATACTGCAGTTATATTTATTTAGCACAGTAACAGTTTACATAAAGTTTATAATAATATATAATAACTAGTAAATTATACAATAAAAGTTATAATAAAAATTACATAATTGTTAAGTATAAATAAACTTAGAACTAATATTAAAATTAAAAATCATTTACATAGGTATATATAGGGTGTTCAAAATTGAGGTATCATTTTGATTTTGCCGCCATTTTTTTTCTACCTGGCATTTTTATACGAGGTTTCTTTAGGTATATTCTAAATACATTCCGATTAGTTAACATGGAACGTTACACGAAGGAACAACGTGTTTTTGTTATTACAACATTTTTTGAAAATGGTAAAAGTGTTCAAGATGTAATTAGGAAATTCCGAACAAAATTTGGTAGAGAAAATGCTCCAAGAAATCGTGCCATCAAGCTGATGGTTGATCAATATCTAGAAACTGGATCTGTTCTTGATAACAGAGGCAACATTTATCAACGTAGTGGCCGTTCAACCGAAAATGTAGCAGCTGTGAGCAGAAGTGTTGAAGAAGATCCAAAAACTTCCATTCGTCATCGTTCGCAGCAATCAAACATCAAACCATCCACATTATTCAACATTTTGCATCGTGATCTCCATTTAAAGGCTTATAAGATCCAGCTGACGCAAGAATTAAAACCAACTGACCATGCATTACGTCGGCAATTCATTTCTTCGGAAATCGAAAAACAAGAAGAAAATGAGAATTTTTTTAACAAAATAATCTTCACCGACGAAGCTCATTTCCAGCTCAATGACTACGTCAATAAACAGAATTGCCGCATTTGGGGTGAAGAGAATCCAAGGGTTATCTTAGAGCAACCAGTCCATCCACAAAAAGTTACGGTTTGGTATGGTTTGTGGTCAGGAGGAATCATCGGACCATATTTTTTTGAAAACGCAAATGGAAATGCAATTACGGTCAATGGAAATAGCTACAGGGAGATGATCCGAAGCTTTTTGTGGCGGGAAATTGATGATTTGGACGTAGAGAATATGTGGTTTCAACAGGACGGTGTCACTTGCCACACAGCAAGAGAAACAATGGATCTGTTGAGGGAAAAGTTCGAAGATCGCATTATTTCTCGTAGATGAGGAGTGATGTGGCCACCAAGATCGTGCGATTTGACACCGTTGGATTTTTTTTTGTAGGGTTTTGTGAAATCGAAAGTGTACCACAATAATCCCACAACAATTCAAGAGCTTAAAAACAACATTATCGAGTAGATTTCAACCATTGAGAACAGTTTATTGAACAACGTGATTCAGAATTTTGGTAAAAGATTGGAAGCCTGCCGAAGTAGTAGAGGGGGCCGACATAATTTTTCATTATTAACCGGAACCTATTTGTAATAAATTAAAATAAAAATATATTTAATATTTCAAAAAAAAAAATCTTTTTTTATTAAAATTAAAATGATACCTCAATTTTATACTTTACAGTGCAACAAGAAAACAAAAACAAAAAAACAATCCTAATATTAATAGCGATAGTATAATATTTGTTTTTGGGAATGCTCTGAAAGTGTAAAGTCAATATTAAGTTTATGTTTGTTACCTATATATGTATCCTATTAATAGGTTCAAATTTGCCATAATTAGTCCTAGGATTGTAGATTTTAAACAAATTGCAAGAGCAAAGGCGTTGAAGATTTCTAATATTAATTTTACTAGAAATTAAAGTAGATTTAACATAACTCTTGACAATCTCTGTAATGAAAATAACATCAGAAACATCACGTCTAAAACTTAAAGTACACAAGTCAATTAACTTTAGCCTTTGTTCATATGGTGGCGAAATAATAGGATTTGACCATGGCAAGTGACGTGAGGCAAATCTAAGAAAGTTTTTCTGTACTGCCTCGATCCTATCAATGTGTACCATATAAAATCGAGACCAAACCTGTCTAGTATATTCCAGGTTCGATCTTATATTCCAGGTTCGATCTATTGCCAATCAAGGGTCGGCAAAAATCTTCAATCCAAACCCTACTCGTGGGTGCCGACCGGAAATAATCACCAGCTAGGTGGTTAGGTACTAAGGGAAAGGTAAACTGAGTCTGTCTTTATGTATCGTATTACTGACACCTTTTTTTTTTACCGGAACCATCGGATTGGGGTAAACCTGGGCCGGATTCAAGGTGTTATACGACCCGTGCCGATGATCAGCCTGGCTGGGGGCGCAGTCCTAAAAATAGCCCAATCACGAACGGAGTATTCGGAGTACCTGGCGACCCTCCGAATTAATTAGCCTTACCCTATGTATACGAATCTCTGCATAGGGTGGACCTTCCTTTTCTCCGTACTGGTGGATTCAAATATGGAACAATTAATTAAAAAAAAGATTCGAAAAAAGAGTTAGCCGGCACTTCCCAAAAGTCGGCAAGTAAAGCGACCAAACCGGGCACTAGCAGTGCTAAGGAAAGTCGCGAACAACCAAAGAAGGTACGCAAAGTGCGCCCGTCGAAACAAGCCTTCTTTGATAAACGGTCGGCCTATAAAATTATTGAGAGTTAAGCTCTCTCAATATTGGTCAGTTATCGGAGGCACAAAAGAACTCCTTAGCCTGGGCCAAAACAGTAGTAGGCCAGGTGAAGCCCCAAGAAGGACAAATCTCAGGTTCATCGAAGGGCCTTATGTCCAAGAGACAGAGGTCACAAGATGAGCTACAGGGTAGTTCCAAAAAGCCTAGGTTGCTAGGGAGCAACCAGGTAACCAAGCCTTTCAATGAAATTGCAAAGGATAGTTTAATTCTGGCAATCATTGATGAGGGGTTAGAGGATGGGGGTATTTCTCCCAGTAACTGGAAGAAAGTTGTTGTTTCTTTAAACACAACTTTCTTCCAGGTACTGGAAGAAAATACAGGACCACCACCCTCCTGTAGAGACGCTGGCTGGCATCAGGGCCACATCAAATTGACTGCTTGTGCTGATCAGAGATCGGTAGATCTCTACAAGCAGGCGATAGGTAAGGTGGGAAGTCTGTGGCCGGGGGCCAAGCTCAAAGCCAAGAGCTAGGGTATGGCTGCCGAGAGGACCTGCCGAAGCAGACACGATCATCAAAATGATGAAAGTGTCAAATCCCCAACTTCCAACTCACAATTGGAAGATTGCCTAACTAGGGGAAGTAGTAGGAGAATCCCGACAGGCGTTAGTCATTGTCAATAAGGACTCCTTACAACCCCTAGCGAAAGCCAAAGGGATTATAAATTACGGCTTCACAGCGGTTACACTGAAGGTGTACAAAAAGGATGAGGTGGAGGCCTCAAGGGGCATCGGTGAAGGCTCAAGTCAAATCCAAGAGGCAGACTCTGGCCGATCCGATGTCGTTGACGGAGCATCCTCCTCGGCTCCAAAGAGTGTGAATGATGTTATCAAGGCTGACGATGAAGAAGATCTACTTAGATCTGATTCCGACAGCTTTGATGATGGCTAAAGCTTCTCAATGGACTTCGAGCAAGAAGCTAACGCAACGGTGGTGGAGATTAAGGATGGCTCAGGTAATGAAGCTACTGCAAATTAATCTCTATCACTCCAAAGCGGCTTCCGCCGCACTTCAAATCCGCCTCAGAAAAACGGGTGAGGATATTATCTTGATCCAAGAGCCATGGGTAACATTAAATTTCACTTTTATGTATAATTACAGTGATGCTGATCTGGTCGCGGTGAGCCTAAAGCTAAAAAACTTAAGGCTCTGGGTTGTTACGGCGTATCTTCCTCATGACTCGCAGGATTCACTCCCTTCATCCAATCTGGCAGGGTTGATAGCGGATGCTAGAAGGATGAACATTGGGGTCATCATAAGGTGCGACGCCAGTGCTCACCATGACATCTGGGGTAGTTCGGATATCAACGAAAGAGGTGAGTCACTTTTTGATTACATTTTAAGTACTAACCTTCTAATCTGTAACATTGGCAGGGAACCTATCTTTGTTACTATTAATAGGCAAGAAGTCCTAGACATAACCTTAGTCTCAGACTTTATTTATTCTAAAATAAACTCATGGAAAGTTTCTGATGAGCATTCCTTTTCAGATCACAGATACCTTGAGTTCAGTCTGGACGAAAGTCCTCCAAAAAAGTCAGTCTATAGAAATCCTAAGAGAACTGACTGAAACAAATATAGGGAGCACTTAAAGTCAACGCTTCCCTCCTTAACACCTGGAATTCCTAAAAATATTCAGGATCTAAATAGCCTAGTAAACGTTTTTACTAAGACCTGCAATAAGTCCTTAGAGCATTCATGTCCCATCAGTAAACCTAGGGGAAAACCTAAACCACCTTGGTGGAATGATGAAATCAAAGCTCTAAGGAAAGATAGTAGGAGGGCTTTTAATAATGCCAAAAAACCGAATGAGGTACAGGACTGGAGCTCTTATAAATCGGCTCTTAGCCGGTACAAAAAAGCACTTAAAAAGGCGAAAAGAGACACCTGGAGACTATTCTGCGAAGGTATAGAGAACGTCTCCGAGGCATCTAGACTTAGGAAAATTCTATCGACAAACCCCATGGTACCCAGTCTTCTTAAAAAAGAGGATGGCAGCTGGGCTACCACAAGCGAGGAGTCGTTGGAATTACTTTTAAAAACCCATTTTCCTGTGTGCTCAAATAACAGCTCAGAGGTGGCTTGTCTGCTGAATCCTCTCTACTATTTCAGAGGAGGTGGTTACAGGGGACAATTTACAATGGGCTATAGATAGTTCCAAACCATTCAAGTCAAGCGGACCGGATGGTATTATACCCGCTGAGATCCAGCAAACTGCATCTTACTACCCTGGCTTGGTTAAAAAGCATTTTCTGCGCTTGTCTTAATTTGGAGCTTATCCCGGGTAAATGTAAACAGGTCAGAGTAGTGTTCATACCCAAGGCCGGCAAAAGTAGTCACGTCCATGCGAAGGACTTTCGGTCTATAAGCCTGTCATCCTTCCTTCTAAAAACCTTAGAAAGATTGATCGACATCCATATCCGCTGCAACTTAGATAAAAATCTGTTGTCAGCCTCTCAACATGCTTACTGTAAAGGGAAGTCAGTGGATACTGCACTTCACACTTTAACAAGCTCGATTGAAAGATCTTTAAATTGCAAAGAGCTTTTATTGACATTGAGGGAGCGTTTAATAACGTCAATCAGGTAGCAATTGTGGACGCACTCATAAGCCTAGGAGTTGAACCGGAGTTAACAGCAGTGATAGCTAATATCAGAAAAGAGGGACTTCGCAGGGAGGGGTGCTATCTCCCCTTCTTTGGAATATGGTGGTAAATAAACTGCTTAAAATCCTGGAAGAGGTGGGCTGCACAACAATCGCCTATGTGGACGATATTGCTGTCGTGGTCAGTGGCAAGTTCCCAGACAGTCTCAAGGATGTTTTGCAACTTGCACTAAACAAAATCACAACATGGGCTACAAACTGTGGGCTGTCAGTAAATCTACAGAAAACAGAACTGGTCCTCTTTACAAGGAAATATAAAATTCCTAAAATAAAACCGCCTTCGTTAAATGGCTGCACTCTTACCTTTAGCGAAACGGCGAAATTTCTGGGTCTAACTCTAGACAGGAAGTTAAGCTGGAAGGTTAACATCTCAGAAAGAGTAAAAAAGACCTCAATAGCACTCTATTCGTGTAAAAAACCCATTGGTAGGAAATGGGGGCTTCAGCCATACATGACTTACTGGCTATACACATTCGTAGTAAGACCCATTCTTATGTACGGAGTCCTAGTATGGTGGAAGGCAATCGATAAAGAGGTCAACCGCAAGGCAATCGCTAGGGTCCAAAGAACTGCCACACTATGTATTAGTGGCTCTTTAATAACAACCCCTTCTGCGGCATTCGACATCATGCTTAATCTGATGCCTGTAGAATATTATAGTAAATTTGCAGCCGCAAACACAGCTGTGAGATTAAAAGCTACATCCCAGTGGATCAATTCACGAGAAGGTCACTCGGATATCATAAACCAATTCAAGTCCACTCCCGCCTTGGTGGACTACACGTCCCCCACTTACTTCTTCGGAAAATCTCATGTGACGAGCATACCAAGCCGTGAGAGTTGGAACTCGAACAGATTGATGACCTTCGAAGGAGTGCAATTCTACATGGGTGGTTCAAAAAAGAACAGCAGTGTAGGATGCGGGGTCTTCTCAGATAATCTGAATATCAGTCATAATTTGCGATTACCAGACCATTGTAGCCTTTTCCAAGCGGAAATTATGGCAATTCAAGAAGCCTTGATTCTGCTGAATAGAAGCGTTTTGATTGTGAAGCAAGTATGTATTCTGTCAGACAGTCAGGCTGCGTTAAAATCTCTGGAATCAACATGCACAACCTCGAAGACTGTAATAAACTGCCGAAAACTTCTTAACGAGATGGCAAGGCAGTTTAGCATTCAGCTTTGCTGAGTACCAGGTCATCGAGGTATTCCGGGAAATGAAAAAGCTGATGAACTCGCAAGAATTGGTACAACCTTAAAAGTTCTGCCGGATACGGCAGGACTAGAGGTACCTCTATCCACAAGCAAAACGTTATTTCGAAAGGAAATAACGGATATGATAAATTGCAAATGATCAAACTTAACCTCGTGCAATATCACAAGATTGATATGGCCCAAAACCGCTTCAAGATGATCCAATGATCTGCTTTCCCTCAAAAGGGCAGACATTGGAATGACAATGGGAATAATCACCGGTCACTGTCTCATAGGGAAGCATGCCAGAAGACTTGGCTTATCCGCAAACGAGAATTCCACGCAAGGTTTGTCACAGTACATTTCTGTTTTACAAAACCATGTTGGTTATCCATTATAAGATTAGAACAGTGATTCTAAAATGGAATCCGTTATAATTAGTTCAAATAATTTTGGAATAAAAGATAATTTGGCTATCGGACGATAGTTAGTAATTTAATTTTTAGCATTCTTTTTGTGAATTGGTCTGATATAACACATTTTCCAAAAAGGAGGAAAAAGTTCGGAGTTTAATGAGTTTTTGAAGAGTAATGTTAAAGGCGTAGTGAGAATGTTAGAACACTTGCTCAGAATTATTTCCGGTATACCATCAGGGCCGGGAAAAGTATTATCGCCGAGTTTATTTAGATATTTGGAAACTATTTCTTCATTTATATTTATGTCATTAAGAGACGCTTTTTGACAACTGTTCATAAAGGAGAAATAATTTTCATTTGGCGAATGCCGTCTTATTTTCTAATCGCACTTTTTCAAATATTTCTCTGGCACCCGTTCATTTTAAAGATACATTTTTACTACCATTTTTTATGGAATTCACTAAATTTAATTTTAACACCATTTCACTTTGGCTACCATGTGGATGAAGTATTTCATTTTATTTTATTATTTTGTTTGCTGAAGAATCTACAACAATATTGGCTTTACAATTTTTAAAATAGCAGTTGTATCTTTTATATGTTTTGGAATTATATTTAAAAGAATACAATTGCTTTTCAGATGGATATATTAAATGACTATTTACTCTTAAGCCAGTCACGTATTTAAACTTTTCTTCTTCAACATTACCAAAATTACCACTTTCACTTGAATTTAATTTTTGTTTTGTTTTTTAATAAATTTTTAATTATGTAGAATTTTAAATTTAAATTTCTTATATACAATAGAAGAAACGCACTCATTAAATTGTAATACGGAACTAAAATTAAATTTCAATTGATTATAAAGATTTTTAAATATGTTACATTCAAACTTCAAAACGGACCACATGTTGTTTGATGATAAAAGCAAAGAGAGATTTACCGGTAATCGAATAGATTTTAACTCATTTGAGTAAAAAATAAAACGTAACAATTAATTTTTTTTATGAATTAATGCACTTTTTGAATAATTTTGTGAATATTGTTTCTATTATTGTATTGAATTAAATTGTTTTAATATTAACATCAGTGTCATACGCCACTATATATATGAAATAGAGGATATATGAATAGAGGATATATGAAATAGAGTGCCTTATGCATACATTATTGAAAAACATTATAACTTTATTTTGTTGATAATCGACTATAAAATCTGAATATTTTCAACAAGTACATATATATTTATCTTATTTTCTTTCCAGCCCCGCGGATGGTCGGCGGAAATCATACGCATGCAAGCGGCAACGGCGGCGCGGATACGGAGAGACATATACATAAATGTTAAACATATTCTCAAAGACCGAAAGTTTATAAAAAGCCTGCAGCCATTTTCAGAAAATTTATGGTATTATAACCCAATATTTTATGGGATTCTGACTCACTAGCACTGGATAAAAACATCACAAATTTTATACGAATTTTAGTGAGTCATATCCCCAATAAAATTTCCTGTGGACTTGTGACCTATGGTGGGTCATAAAGCCATAATTGAATTATGGGGTTATGGCCCACCATAATGGAACATAATCCCATTGTGGGGTTCTGACCTGTGGGAGTATGACATGTCACTAAAGTTTAGTATAAGCAGTACCCAGAGACTTAATATAATTATGAGTAATACCTTTAATTTTTATAGTATTATTTTTATTTATTTTGAAATTACTATTAATTGAAGAAATTTTTATCAATGAAAAGTCCGCTTGTGTATCTATTAAAAAATTTAAATTGGACATATTTAGTTTGGTTAAAATTGAAACGTAGTATAAAAAATTTAGATTTAAAGTATAAATATTTCTAATTAACTTATTTACTGTTCTTCTTCCGTAGTTGGTATTTCTACCCCCCTCTGCCCATGCCATTGAGGGGCTGTAGTGTTTTCCATATAAGTAACATTACCATAATTTCTTTTATTGCTATTTCTATGCTGTTGATTATTAAATTGTCGGTTATTAATAAAATTATTTCTATGATTGTTCTTTCTATTTTTATTAAAATTAAACTGATTATTTCTAAATTTATTTTTATTAAAACTACTGTAATTATTAGGTTTGTTATTAAAATTATTACTAAAATGTTTATTCCTAAAATTACGATTATTCGTTCTCGCATTAAAAGATAGAATTTGTTTCTTTTGATTCCGTATTTGTTTCAACTATGAATTTTGCAACAACTTCCTTTAGGTCTTCGAATTTGGTAGCTGCTAAAACTGATTTCACTAAATCAGATCGAGCTGAAGCTCTACACATATCGATTGTTTTCTCAACCGGCAACTCGACTGCTTTACTAGAACTGATCCCTTCCATAACTAGAGATCTTCTAAAATTTTCACCTAAACTTTCTGCTTGTTTAGCAAAGTCTTGTAAGGGAATTCTATCTGTTTTAAAGGCTTGTATTCTGACTTCTATTATCTTGGAACTTTCTGCTTTAATTTTTTTCTTCAATGTTTCAATTATTTTGCCGGTATTATCTTCATCTGTTATACATTCCCTGGTATTACCTTCCAGTTTTAATAATAGGAACGATTTCAAAAGTGCTTTTTGAGTAGCATTTGCTGCCATTTCCTCTAATAAGTTCACTGAGTCAATAAATGATTGTAGTCTTAGCGGATCACCATTATAGTTCTTATTTATGGTGCACCACGCTAGTTTTAAAAATTCTGAGTTAGATAATGCCATTGTTTCAATTACTGAGTCTTCGGATTTTATGCTTTCTGATTCAGAATTTTCGTCATCTGGCATATCAATTATAGAGGAGAGATTTTCTGGTATTTTCGTTTCACACTCTAGAATTTTGTAAATTCTTTTTAGTCTATCCCTAGCAAAATTGAAATGTTCTAATAAATTTTTCTTATTGTCGACTCTTTCCCACAGTACTTGTATAGTCTTAATTACTTTATTATAGCTTTTGGTACTTCTTTTTTATTTTTATTCAAAGTAATTGGGTTTTTTGATCTTTGTCTTTTTAGTACAGTCTTAGTCGCTTTTAAGAATTCATGCCTTGGTACTATTAGCCTTTTATACATGGACATGGACATATAAACACTTTAAAACAATGATGAAATTTATTTGAGTAATAATGAAATTTATTCAAATAATAAGTTCATTTATATTTTTCATATAAGACATAGTTAAAAAAAAATTTTATTTTTATACTCATATAATTTAAGACAAGTTTAGATTTAGTTGTAATGAAAATTTTTTTCCTTTTTATTATTAAATTTATAGTTATTACAAAAAAATATAAAATATGTATTATATGCACTTAGTTAGAGAAAAAAAAAATAGAAAAATTTAAAATATGTTGATTATAGTAATTATATATGTTTAATAATGTAGTAAAACTTAAATGTAGTGAAAATTTAATATACAATTTTTTAATAATATAAAAAATAAACGTTTAAACTCAACAAAAAAAAATTAAAAAAAATTTAGACTTCAATAATATGGTTTAGTTTTTGAGCACTTTTCTACATATTTTTAGTACACTTAATTTCAAATTGAATTTTCCTTTATACAATGTTTCAGAATAATTTTTAATACCATAAAAGAAATGAAGTAAAGACAATATATAAAAACATAAGGGAATGTACATACATTATACATTATACACATACCTTTTAGTTCGAGCTATAATTTAATTTAATTGAATTATGTAGGTTTGGTATTTTTATATGTAAATTTACTTATAATAATTATATAGTAATGCAAAAAAAAATCTTTTTTTCTTTTTTCCTTTATGCAATTATAAACACCTAGTAAAATTTAACTAGTTATTAAAAATGTATTCTTAATGTAATGTATTTTTAATGTAACACTACTTTAATTTAGTTTAATTCATAATAGTGTCAAATTTAATTTAATTTTTCCTATATACATCATATATCTTATAAAAATTTAACAAACAAAAAAAAAAATGTCACTTATCTTTTTTCTTTATTCAACTTGCGCCACTCTAACTTGATATCTCCGCTTGATGTACTTCCTATGATGTTGATATATCATGTTAATCAATTCTAATACTTTTATTGCTGCAATGATGATTAGCAATATTTTGATGTTCTCATGGTTCTCTATTATGATGTTATTGATGATTTCACCGTTGCTATTGATTTTTGATTTCTTGTTTCCCATTTCTCTATTTTTTTTTTTTTTGTATTAAATTTTTTTTAAGTTTGTTTTTTGAAATTATATATTTTTTTTTATTTATTATTGTATTTTTAATTTGGTTTTTTTTTTTCTATTTTTAATTTATTTTTACTGTTTTTAATGTTTGACTCAATTGTGAGCCCACACTTTGTTCTTTTACTTCTTTGTGTTCTTTTTCACTTATCTCTAACCAGGTGTAACGCAACACTTCACGCACCGTTTCCCTTACATATGTGACTACATCCCTTTTCTATGACATTTTAATAAAACCTTCATCAGTTACCACCGGGATTTTCCTATAATATGTGGCTGTTTTTAGTTTAGTCATATTGAAGTCACTAATAGTTAACAAAATTTAAATTATTATTATAATTTACTTATTTATTGTTTATAATTTATTTATTTATTAATTATTATTTTTTTTTTATTTTTTTTTTTTCACACTTTTCACTATTTTAATTTAAAAAAAAAATTTACTGTTTTTTTCACAATTATTATTTTTACCAATGCCGAAAGAACACTGCCACGTTCGCCATATAATAGGTTCGAATTAAAAAAACTCGATTCATGTTAACTGTTCCTTTATTTTACTTACGTTCACTATTTATAACTTATTACTAACGCTACTAATACTATTACAAAGTTACTTTAATACAATACTAATAATTAATACATTCCATAGATTACCATTATTTAGGTAATCGATATCAATTACATTTTTATCGCTAATTGATATACTTAACAAAGCATAGCATAATTATTGTATGTCTTGGGTTATTGACATTTATTGACAATGATTTGATATGATTAATCAGGGTATTGTATACAATGTATTAAGATATAACATTGTACTTATGTATCAAATTGATCTTTATTAGGTCGGTCAATGCAATCATATTAATTTAGTAATTAATGCTAGTAATGCAAATTCAGCGAAAGGTTAATGACCGATATATTTCTTATCTTAAAGGGCAATTCATTATGCTATATTTTACTCATGTATTTTATATTACACCTTTATGAAACAAATTATTTCTAGTATTATTTCTCCAGAAAAGTGAAAGCCTAAATAAATTTGCCGATCTTAAATTGTAAATTGTTGATTCTCCAACATAATTTGTAATATTTGTTAAATAGTCTGGAAGCATGCTGTATTTCATTTTAAAAATGAATACTGTAATGAATATTGTAATTAAGTCTTTGGCGTACAGACATCCATTTTAGCTCTCCCAACATGAATCTTATATTCGTTCTTCTGCCTCGTAGTATGATTCGCATTGCTCTGTTTTGTAAAAGTTGTAATTTTTCTTTTTTATTTTAATTACGCAATAATAGTAAAGACGCACAGTAATCGAAATGATGAAGAATCAAATTGTAATGATAAAAAATGATGAAGAATTTTATAATGTATATCGTTATTACGCTTTTTAAGTTAAGTTTATTTCGGATTCTACCTAAGTACCCAACTTTCTGGGATATCTTATGCATATATACTCTGCATGACTATCTACCGTTAAATTATCTTCAATTTTGACTCCTAAATACTTAATTACCCTTATTCTTTCTATTGTATTATTGTGCATTCGAATATCACCATGCATTTTGTTTTCTCCAAATTTAATTTTAGTTTATTTGCTTTCAGTTCTATTATTCATCACCATGCATTTTGTTTTCTCCAAATCTAATTTTAGTTTATTCATACACATCCAATTAAAGTGATTTTGTAGATCTTCATTGAGCATTCTTCCACATTTCGACCGACTATGTATATTAGTGCATCATCAGCAAAAAGTATAATTTTAGAAAACTTGATACATGATTATACCCGTAGGATAGGATCGAGTATAATAAAATTACTCCTCCGTTTGTAACACCTCGAAATAAGCGAGCTAGATATACCTTCAAAGGTATGGATCGGATCAGAAAAAAATTCTAAGACTTTTGAGCCATGTCCGTCCGTCCATCCGTCCGTCAGCACGCTAACTCAAAAACTAAGAAAGCTAGAATCTTGAAATTTACACAAAATATTCTGGGAATAATTTGTAGGTTCCCCATTTTTTTTGGTTGAGTTTGGACCAAAACTTAGGGTAGCTCTCGAACACCTAACTTTTAGATCCCCACATTTTTTTTGAAATAGAGCTATGAAATTTTAACTGCTGATAGATCCCACAAAAATATTAATTTTATTTTTAATAACTTTTTTTTGTAGCCTCACCCGTTACGGAGCTACAGCTCCCCAAAGGTTAAAAAAAGCTCTATATTTAAATTGTTATAGCACAAGTTGTATAAAGTATATCTTCATTTTGAAAACGCCAAACGATTATTACTTTTATTAGCTTTAAAATTATATATACAATAAATATATATTTGTGGCATACGGTGTCTTAATTTACCGTTATTCGAAACTCAAATTTTGCAAAATTCTTTAACTCTTCTATCTTCTAAACAGTTTAAGTTGGAAACTTGAAATTTTGACAGAAGTTAGATCTTTGAAAATAAGTATGAGTCATTTCAGAAATTTTTTTTGTATCACCCCCCATTTAGGAGCTGTAAGGGGTCAAAAACTGAAAATTTCCTATTTTTAAACACCTGTAACTTGAACACCTGTTAAAATTTTTTTGAAGTAATACATAAAAATTAAAGCTTCAATATTATACTCTCATTTCTGTTAACAACTTTTTTTAATAATATAGGGTTACTTTATAATTGACGAAAATGTTACTTGTTTTTTTCAAATTTTCTAACAAATTTCTTCAACAAATTTTTTGCATTTGTTTTACTCGATAATTTGAAATTGTTGAGGATATAATGCGTAGTACAAAAAAATGTAAATAAATAAACAACATAACGGTTGCTTAAAGAATTTTTATTTATATGATACTGATATACATACTTATATAATATCATGTTTATTTACATATCGTATATGCCACTAGTTAGTGAATGATAAGAGTATATATGTATATTATATAGTGCCGTATTTACATACATATATGTATTTTATTGTACTTATAAGAAATTATTCTGTCAATGGAATATTTAAATATAATATAATATAATATTTAAAATTATACTTACTGTTTTGTACTTAGTAAATTTAATATACATTTACCGCTTAGTATTAAATGGTACTATAGAATATTTGAAAAAGTTTTGGATTGATAATCGTTATGTGGAAGGTTAGAATCTGCTTTTGAAGAATGTACATATAAACATATAGTTTGAATATATGTACAACCCATAGTACTAGAAATTATAAAATTCACCCAAATTATTTTAAAATACTAAAATATTAAAATTATAATATTGTTAGCAGAGTGACAGGCTGTGAACATACTAATGGTTCGTACGGGTATCTAAGAGTTGACAAAGTCAACTGTATTCTTCCTCGTTTTATTTCATTTATATAAATTAAAATACTTATTACTCCCAATATTTTACCTTGTAGAACGCCATTTTTAATCAATTCACTACTAGAAAATTTACCATCTACACATGTTTTTGTTTTCTAGAATCTATATATAGAAAGCTTTTAAACCATATTTTTGAATTTTTTTAATAAAATATCTCGATCTACTGTCTCAAAAGCTCTTTTAAAGTCTAAGAAAACAGCAATAATTATTAAATTACTTTCTTATGCTAATTTCCATTCATAGAAAACAAAGTTCAATGCCGTTTCACATGAATGTCATCCCCTAAATGCACTTTGTCATTGCACAAAATACTATTTTCATTTAAATAACGTTGTAACTTTAAATTAATCACTTTTTTTCTAGGATCTTTAAGTATCTTTTCGCATACGGGAGTCATATTCACTAGCCTAAACTCATTTGGATATTTAGGATGGAAAATTTTTGCAATTGGTCGTACAATCGTTTCTTTCCATATCGTAGGAAAAATGCCTTCATTCATCGAAGTATTAATAATATGTATAAGAACATCCCCAATTACGTTAAAGCACTTTAATATTAGTTTCGAATTTATTCAAAATTTCTAAATTTAAATCGTGTTTCTCGTTCTTATTCTCGTTCATATTCTCATATTCAACAAAATTTATGCTTCTTGATATTTCATCAACACTATCGATAAAAAATTTATTTAATTCGCTAGCAATTTTTACTGAATTATTTATTTCAATATTATTAACAATGATGCTCTCTATAGCTTGATTTTTTTTTTTTTGATTTTGTTATGAACTTTTCGATTGATCTCACCATTGCTTTATTGTCTCCTTCACAATTTTTAGCTTTATTTTCAATAAATTGATTTTTTGCTTTTTTAGTTTCTGTGTTATATTGTTTTCTGTGTATATTTTCTTTGTAAATTGCCCAAAGATTTGAATCATTCGTTAAAGCAGCCTTGTGATGTGCTACTATTTTATTATTTTTGAGTATTTGTAATTCAATATTATACCATTCCTGTTCTTTAAATCTAATAATAATCTTCTTCTTAAAAATATTTACCGCATTTTCCATATTATATTTAAACAAATTTTCACAAAGACTAACATTTTCTATTCGACAAATATGCTTTATATTTTCCGTTATTAGGATGTTTTGAAACGTATTTTTATTAATTTTTATTACATCTATTTTCCTTGGTTTAAATTCGTTTTTTGAGTTACAATTTATATTTAATCCTATAGCTTGATGATCTCCAATTGTGCAATCAAATATGTTTCAATTGATATTCTACTAGTTTCTGCAATGCCTGTTAAAACATAGTCAATAATTGTTGCTGTATTTTTTGATATTCTGGTTGGAAATGTAATAATCTGTTGTAGGCTATACAAATCAATAATTCTTTTTAAATTAGCCGTATCATTATGGCGAGCAAGCCAATTGACGTTAAAATCTCCACAAATCACATTTTTGTTCGAAATACAAATATTCTCTTCCACCCACAACTCAAAAATTTCGGCGAATTCACTAAAATTAAATTGATAGCGGATTTATATAACACAGATAAAAATCATATTTCTCGAATTAATTTTATTTTTGCTTGAAGAATACATAATTTATTATTATATTCAAAACTTTTTTGTGTTCAAATTTTTATAGAATTTTTTGCATTTATTGTAACTCTACATACGGGTTCGCCTAGAATTTGAATTGCACTTATACATATTATATCCCTCTAGAAAAACCTCATTATCTTGAATATTATCTGTTAAATGTTTTTCATTAAGTAAAATCAAGTGAAAATTATTAAAAGTATTCATATGTTGCAATGCCGCTAAGTTTCCAGTTAGTCCTTGAATATTTAAAAATATTACTTTCACAAAAATATTTTTGGCACATAACATTTTTTGAGTTGTTCCATATTAATTTTTATTTGTAATGGAGGACATAACTTATCAAAAGCTCCATGTTCAATATTGATCTTTAAACTAAATGATTTATTTGCTCTTATGCAATTTATTCATTGTATTTTCTCAGCCTTGAATGATAAGAGTATATATGTATATTATATAGTGCCGTATTTACATACATATATGTATTTTATTGTACTTATAAGAAATTATTCTGTCAATGGAATATTTAAATATAATATAATATAATATTTAAAATTATACTTACTGTTTTGTACTTAGTAAATTTAATATACATTTACCGCTTAGTATTAAATGGTACTATAGAATATTTGAAAAAGTTTTGGATTGATAATCGTTATGTGGAAGGTTAGAATCTGCTTTTGAAGAATGTACATATAAACATATAGTTTGAATATATGTACAACCCATAGTACTAGAAATTATAAAATTCACCCAAATTATTTTAAAATACTAAAATATTAAAATTATAATATTGTTAGCAGAGTGACAGGCTGTGAACATACTAATGGTTCGTACGGGTATCTAAGAGTTGACAAAGTCAACTGTATTCTTCCTCGTTTTATTTCATTTATATAAATTAAAATACTTATTACTCCCAATATTTTACCTTGTAGAACGCCATTTTTAATCAATTCACTACTAGAAAATTTACCATCTACACATGTTTTTGTTTTCTAGAATCTATATATAGAAAGCTTTTAAACCATATTTTTGAATTTTTTTAATAAAATATCTCGATCTACTGTCTCAAAAGCTCTTTTAAAGTCTAAGAAAACAGCAATAATTATTAAATTACTTTCTTATGCTAATTTCCATTCATAGAAAACAAAGTTCAATGCCGTTTCACATGAATGTCATCCCCTAAATGCACTTTGTCATTGCACAAAATACTATTTTCATTTAAATAACGTTGTAACTTTAAATTAATCACTTTTTTTCTAGTATCTTTAAGTATCTTTTCGCATACGGGAGTCATATTCACTAGCCTAAACTCATTTGGATATTTAGGATGGAAAATTTTTGCAATTGGTCGTACAATCGTTTCTTTCCATATCGTAGGAAAAATGCCTTCATTCATCGAAGTATTAATAATATTACTTTCACAAAAATATTTTTGGCACATAACATTTTTTGAGTTGTTCCATATTAATTTTTATTTGTAATGGAGGACATAACTTATCAAAAGCTCCATGTTCAATATTGATCTTTAAACTAAATGATTTATTTGCTCTTATGCAATTTATTCATTGTATTTTCTCAGCCTTACATTCATTAGCTTTATGATTTTCACCGCATGTTGAACAACTTAATTTTGCAGTACATTTATCTGCCTTATGATTAAATACTAAGCATTTTGACATTTTCGTATATCATAACTTTAAAAATTTTTGCATATATCCCAGCCAATTTTAAATTTCCCTAACTTCATAATATTTTTAAAATCTTCAATACTAATTTCTAGAATGGTACTATATTTTTCGTATATTGTTTTATATACTGTTAAAATTTTAATATCATCAGCATATATAAAATTATTTTGAATTTTAATTTTACTTAATATCTCTATTCTTTCATAATGTTTTGACATACCAGAAACAAGAATTTTTGGATATTTGTTTTGTAGCGTGATAACTTCATATTTCCCTGATAATTTGCTTTGAATTTCATTTTTAATTATGTCAAAGCTTTCAGATAAAATCATAATTTCCAATAATTTTTCATCCAGTATAAAATTTTATACGGCACACGAGTTTTTAATCTTACATACTTTATTTATAATCTGTTTGTAAAATTTCTAAATTGATAAAAAAAAAAAAAAATAGCCTCCAGAGGTTAACATTTCAATATTTATAAAACGTAAAATTTTCTAAGCAAAGAAAAAATTAATATGCATTATAGCATATACATACTTACATAATATATTTTGTTTCCATTAAAATTCCCTACGCTCCTGATCCATAACATAATATGGATGATCAAAAAAATAAAATAAATAAAATAATCCTTTATATTAAAATATAATATCCAGCAAATATACTGCAGGATAAAAAAAAAATTACTCAAATTCTTTTCGAGTATGAGTAACTCTCTAATTTTATTTTAAAAATATCGGTTCTTAAATATACTAATTTCGATTCTTCTAAATTCCTACAAATTAATCTAAGACAATAAATTATATTAATTTATTGCTTTAGTTACTTAGAAATCTATTTGGGTTAAAAGAATGCATTACAATATTTACTGACCTAGTTCTGTTCCTTATTATGTTAATCATATGTAAAAATCATTGAGCAAAAACATTAACCAAAATATATGAATCATTATCATTTACTATTAACATTACATTCCCCAAAATATCAATAAAATAAAAAGAATGTAATTTGATTACTTTACTTTATAAAATACTATATTTGTATCATACAATGCAAATTGCACTTGCTATCATACAAATATTATAAACAGACTAGATAAATCCGACGCAGCATTCGCCAGTCTGGTAATCTAGAAATAATATTGGTGAATAATACTGGTATCTTAGAAATCTAGAAATAATGACTATTGGTTTTTGTCACTTTGGCTCATTTTGTGACTTAACTTTTAATGAAATAAAAAGAAATATCTTTTTGTTGTAATATAGTTTTATTTATATTTCAAAAACGTTTTTTGAGAACTATGTTCCCTTTATCAGTAAGAATACTTAACTTTTTACAATATAAGAATAAGAATAAATTTAAATAAAAGTAAAAACGCAGATAAGAACAGTAAGAAAACTAAAGAAACATTTTATAGTGGGGATTTGGGGGCGAAAGCCAACCGTTTCTTCAACAATAATCTTTGTTTCATAAAAATGTCTAAATTCGTATAAAATTCACTATTTTTCAAGTGAAATGTCAAAATTTTATTTTCAGGATTTTGCTTTCGGGATTTGAAATTAGGGATTTTGATTTTCGGGATTATGTACCAAACACTATAAATTTTCAATTTTTTAATTCTTTTTTTCTGTTATGTGCAGTATTAGTTTTTGCTATGAAAAATATTATTGTTCCATAAATTTACTTTTTTTGAACTTTTCGTAAAATCGGGTAAATTATCATATAAAATAAAAACATCTTATTTTGATTTTACATGTTGTATGTACATATTTTTAAAAAAAAAAAATTTTATTCAAGTTAAATAACTTCTTTTAAATTAACATAATTGAATGTTTTATTATATCATTACCTAATATTATTGTTGCAAACGTTTACGGCTTTTATATAATAGATGTTCCCACTTGAAAGTTTGACCTAACGAAAATATTATGTCATTTTTATTTTGCTTTTAGTACGTAAATTTATATTTAAAAGAATTTATATTTTGGTGATTAACAATTGTGGAAATAATTTTATGGACAGGTCAAGATATACTACATCCTTCCTCCAAAGAAAAAATAATATTAGTTTATATTTCCTAAAATGTAAACTAATTTATTTTAAATATACTATCATAATAATTCATTTACAAATGTAATATAATCTATAAAATACAAAATTTTTTCATCATTTTTTTTTTTTTTGTTATTTAGAAAGATTTTTTATATTTAGAATTTTAAAATTTTATATTTACTTATTAGACTAGTTTTATTCATAACTCTTTCTAGATTTAATTAAATTGTTATTATGTACATTTAATTCTTTATTACCTATAATTATTGAACAATTTCGACCTTCTTGTGATACAATTTTAAATGGTCCTTTAAATGGATAGTCTAATTTTTTCTTATTACCTACTTTCATGTATACATACATAGTCATTTACTTTAAATTTATCTTCATTTATATTGTTCTGTTTTAATTTTTTATGATTTTTTTCAACATTTAAATAAATGGTTTTTTGCTCTTTGATGAGCATGTTTTGAATTTACTTTTAATTGACGTAAATAGTCTTCTATATTATATATACAATCTTTTTTATTTTTTAATATTTCACAAGAAAGTATACTTATTTTGCCATAAACCAATTCGTAAGGTGAGTATTTTGCCGTACAATGTGGTGTTGAGTTGTAAAAATACGTATAGTAGGGTAAGTATTCGTCCCAACTGTCTTGTCCTTCTAAACTCATCAAATAGCCATTTAATACCCGATGATTTCGTTTGATGGAACCTAATGTTTCATGATGATAAGGTGTTGATGTTACTTTTTCTATATTTAAAATTTTTAAATTCTGTGCTTTTATCTGTCTTTAATTTCTTGAAACATCCGTATTTTAGTATAAATTTCGCGACAAACAAGCTTACTCGAGGTCTATGGTCAGTATAAACTATGAATTTTTTGCCAAAAAGGTATGGTCTAAAATAGTTAATATCCCAATATATTGTCAAAACTTCTTTCTCAATTATTGGCTTGTTTAGTTGATGCTTATTCAATGATTTACTAGCATAGTCTATGGGTTTATCATTTCCTGTAGTTGCTTGCGATAATACTGCTCCAAGCACATAATTTGATGCGTCTGTTGTTAATATGAATTGTTCTGAAAAATTTGGATAACTCAGTATTGGTGGATTTATTAATTTTTGTTTAAGTGTTTCAAATGCACTATCCTGTTCTTTTTCCCAATTAAATATATGTTTTTTTTTTTTTAAGTTGGTTGAGTGACTTAGCTATTTCCGCAAAATTTTTGATGAATCTTCTATAGTAATTGCAGAATGCTGCAAATCTTCTTATTTCATCAGCATCTTTTGATATTGGATAATTTTTTATAGTTTGGTATTTATTCGGATCTGTTTTAATCCCTTCTAAGGTTATAAGATGTCCTAAGTATACCACTTCTGGTTTCAAAAAATTATTTTTTCTGGATATAATTTTAAATTGTATTTCTGTAAACGTTCTAAAACTTTTACTAAATTTTCATTGTGATCTCTTAAATTTGATCCAAATACTATGATGTCATCCACATATAGAAATGCAGCTTCTTGTAGTCCGCTTAATGCAACTGAAAGCATTCGCTGAAAACTATTTCTAGATATTTTTAGTCCAAATGGTAATCCTTTGAATTGGTAATGCCCTTTGTCTTTAAAAAGTTCATTTGCCTAGATTTGTGATGAAACGGAATTTGATGAAAAGAACTTGTCATATCCAGTTTTGAAAAATATTTAAATTTTCCTAGTTTGTCCAATACGTCATCTAATCTTGTTAAGGGAAATTTGTCATCTACATTTTTTTTATTGAGTGCTCTAAAATCTACTACCAGTCTCCACTTCTTTTCTCCATCTTGACTTTTTTTTGGTACTATATATAACAATTGTGAGTTATATGGACTTGTAGAATGCTTTATTATGTCATCTTTCATTAATTTAGAGACTTGTTTTTTCATTTCGTCTAATTAAACATTTGGTGTTCTGTAATTTTTTATATACACTGGTGATTTATCTGCCATCGAAATTTTTTGTTCATAAAAATTATTTATTGATAATGGTTCATTTTCAAGATGAAAAATATTTTGGAATCTTTTGCAAATGTTTAAAATTGCTAATTCGTCTAAGTTATCTACTGTTAATATTTTTCTTAATTTTTCAAATGTTTCTGAATTCTTATTTTTTATGATGTAAAAATAGTATACTGTATTCTTTTAATGGTTGAATTTCTATTTCTGTTGTTTTGATTGTTACTGGTGTCTCTCTTGTGCTCAAAATGTTTTTATGCTTTAAACCTTTAGCTGGTACAATTGAATTTGCTAAAAATACACCTTTTATCATTTCTTTACCTAAAATTAAACTGTCTTCTTCTATACCTATTTTTATTGTTAAAATTGCTTCCATTCGAGATTGTATCATGATGCTTCATATTGTTTTGATATTCATGCTTATAGGCAATATAATATCTTCATCTTGATTAGATATTATTAGTGTGCATGTCTTATACTCTATTTTACATTTCTTGTTAAATAAGAAATCTCTACCTAAAATACCGTCTGCTTTAATGTTAATTTCTTCTTCTATAACATGGAACATGGAAATTATGATTAATTAATTGTTCTGTAAATATTATTACTAAGTATATAAACTAATCATTAAATATGAAATGAATAGAAAAAAATAAAATTAACACCCTAACGCATATGTACCAATAACATCTTAAATAAAAAAAACTTTCACATTGATTTTAGTATTGTGAGTTGTGACTTGATTGATTTTCGTTATAAAAATAAAATAAATAAATTTGAAGAATGAACAATGAGAAAGAACAGACAAAATGAATATATTCATTTTTTTAATGCAAATATGCAATGTTTTTCTCTTTCTTTGGGGCCCTTCAAATTAAAAAAAATTGTGAGAGATTTTTTGTTCTACTTGTGTTATCTATACATACAACATCCATATATAATTTCTGCTATTATCAGAAGTTATATATATATATAGGTAACGCAAAATAGAACAAAAAAGGTTTCTTTTATTAAAGATATTATTGGTATGTGTTAGGGCGTTAGTTTTATTTTTTTTCTATTCATTTCAGGTAGGTAAGGTAGGTATTCAAAGGCAGAATTTAAAGGTTTCTTTTATTTAAGATATTATTGGTATGTGTTAGAGTGTTAGTTTTATTTTTTATACCCGTACGATAGGATCGGGTATAATAAAATTACTCCTCCGTTTGTAACACCTCGAAATAAGCGAGCTAGATATTCCTTCAAAGGTATGGATCGGATCAGAAAAAAATTCTAAGACTTTTGAGCCATGTCCGTCCGTCCGTCAGCACGCTAACTCAAAAACTAAGAAAGCTAGAATCTTGAAATTTACACAAAATATTCTGGGAGTATTTTGTAGGTTCCCTATTTTTTTTGGTTGAGTTTGGACCAAAACTTAGGGTAGCTCTCGAACACCTAACTTTTAGATCCCCACATTTTTTTTGAAATAGAGCTATGAAATTTTAACTGCTGATAGATCCCACAAAAATATTAATTTTATTTTTAATAACTTTTTTTTGTAGCCCCACCCGTTACGGAGCTACAGCTCCCCAAAGGTTCAAAAAAGCTCTATATTTAAATTGTTATAGCACAAGTTGTATAAGGTATATCTTCATTTTGAAAACGCCAAACGATTACTACTTTTATTAGCTTTAAAAGTATATATACAATAAATACATATTTGTGGCATACGGTGTCTTAATTTACCGTTATGCGAAACTAAAATTTTGCAAAATCCTTTAATCCTTCTATCTTCTAAACGGTTTAAGTTGGAAACTTGAAATTTTGACAGAAGTTAGATTTTTGAAAATAAGTATGAGTCATTTCAGAAATTTTTTTTGTATCACCCCCCATTTAGGAGCTGTAAGGGGTCAAAAACTGAAAATTTCCTATTTTTAAACACCTATAACTTGAACATCTGTTAAAATTTTTTTGAAGTAATACATAAAAATTAAAGCTTCAACATTATACTCTTATTTCTGTTAACAACGTTTTTTAATAATATAGGGTTACTTTATAATTGACGAAAGTGTTACTTGATTTTTTCAAATTTTCTAAAAAATTTCTTCAACAAATTTTTTGCATTTGTTTTACTCGATAATTTGAAATTGTTGAGGATATAATGCGTAGTACAAAAAAATGTAAATAAATAAACAACATAATGGTTGCTTGAAGAATTTTTATTATTTATATGATATTGATATATATACATACTTATATAATATCATGTTTATTTACACATGTCACTAGTGAATGAATGATAAGAGTATAGATGTATATTATATAGCACCGTATTTACATACATATATGTATTTTATTGTACTTATAAGAAATTATTCTGTCAATGGAATATTTAAATATAATATAAAATTTAAAATTATATTTACTATTTTGTACTAAGTAAATTTAATATACATTTACCGCTTAGTATTAAATGGTACTATAGAATATTTGAAAAAGTTTTGGATTGATAATCGTTATGTGGAAGGTTAAAATCTGCTTTTGAAGAATGTATAAACATATAGTTTGAATATATGTACAACCCATAATTCTAGAAATTATAAAATTCACCCAAATTATTTTAAAATACTAAAATATTAAAAAAATAATATTGTAAGCAAAGTGACAGGCTGTCAACATACTAACGGTTCGTACGGGTATCTAAGAGTTGACAAAGGCAACTGTATTCTTCCTCGGTTTCTATTCATTTCATATTTATGAATAGTTTATATTGTTTTTTATTATACCCTACACTTAAAGTATAGGGTATATTAACTTTGGTATGGTGTTTGTAACCACCAAAAGGAAGCGAGTTAGATATGGACATGTATATATATTCTGAATCAGGATCACCTCCTGAGTCAATTTAGCGATGTCCGTCCGTCCGTCCGCATGATAACTCAAAAACTAGTGAAGCTATCTTGATGAAATTTTTATAGTAGGTTACTAATTACGAAAAGAATGCTAAGTTCGAATCTGGACAAAATCGGTCCATGGGTTCGGGCACCTCCCATACAACTCCCAAAACCGAATACGTATATCTTCGAAATTAATAAAGATAGAAACTTAAAATTTTGTACTAGGGTGCTGTTTTCCTCAATCCTTGATATCTCTAAAATTTGAGATGAATTGGAGTGGTTGTTGGGGTACCTCCCACACAACGCCCAAAACCGAACAAGCATAGCTTCGAAATTAATAAAGATAGAAACTGCTAATTTGATACGAGGGTGTTGTTTCCTGAATCCCTGATTTGCCTAAAATTTCAAATGAATTGGAATGGTTGTTCGGGTATCTCCCACACAACTCCCAAAACCGAACAAGCATATCTTCGAAATTAATAAAGATAGAAACTTCAAATTTGGTACTAGGGTGCTGTTTTCTGAATCCCTGATTTGCCTAAAATTTGAGATGAATTGGAATGGTAGTTCGGGTATCTCCCACACAACTCCCACACAACAAGCATATCTTCGAAATTAATAAATATAAAAACTTTAAATTTGATATAAGAGTGTTCTACCCTGTTCTGATGATGACTCTAAATTTGAGATAAATTGGGGTGGTGGTCCGCGCGCCTTCACACACTTCCCAATACCTAACAAGCATATCTTCGAATTTAATAAAGATAGAAACCTGAAATTTTGTACAAAGATTGTAAAAGCATTTATTTTTTAGCTTATATTAAATACCTAACTAAAATTACTTATGGATTCTCAATTTAATTTGAATTTTTTAGGTGTAGGGTATAAATAAGTCGATTGCATCGACTTACTGTTACATTTACTTGTTTTCAGTCACTTTACTGTATAAAAAGAAGTAGCCAAGAAAAAAATTATTTTGTATTATAAAAATTATTAATGAATGTAGATTATAGAGTATTTCTGATAGAGTAGCAGAGCCAGCCATATATATATACATACATATTTGCATATTAATATTTTCTTTGCTTAGAAAATTTTACATTTTATTAATATCGAAATGTTAACCTCTGGGGGTATATTTTTTATTTCTTTTTTATCAATTTAGGAATTTTGCAAACAGATTATAAATAAAGTATGTAAGATTAAAAACTCATGTGCTGTATAAAATTCTATACTGGATGAAAAAATATATATATAATTTTATCTGAAAACTTTGACCTAATTTAATTTTTGTTGATGTAATATTGAAAAGGGAGAAAGCTGAATTTAAGTTTCAAAATAAAAAAAAGCACTGAATTCAATTAAACGTTCAATTCGGCATAAAAAACTCTTGTAAAACGAAATGATAAGATAAATATATACATTTTGAAGTCCATATATCAAACAAACTATCCTTTTGTAATCTGTAGAGCCTTCCATTAAAATTCAGCCTACTATTTTTGCATGTGGTGCAGGCTCTACATGATTTGCGGGAATCTGATTTTATATTTTGAAACATTCTAAACAGAGGAGGAATATATTATATGTTCATGCTAATGAAAGCAAAATAGATGGAAAAGATAATAAAAGTATGTAGATAACTAGAAAATTTTAATTATAAGTTTTGCAACAAGTTAATGAATAAAATAATTGAGACAATCAAATAAATTTTGGAAACAAATTCTAAACAATAATAATAAAAATTTTTTTTTTACTTTTTGAATAGAAATTATGCTCCAACTTCTTGATTGATGAACGATTAAAACAAAAGAACTTGTGCACTATAAAATAGTAAAATTATATATTTCGCATATGTATATGAACTTAACTTTAACTTTTTAGTAAACTCGTAATTTATTACAAACAAAAAGTTAATTTTTAAATTACATTATTTTAATTTTAATTTATCAAATTTACAATATTCACACAACAAATTTTTATTTTATACTTTTAATTATAAATTTAGAAACAATTTCGCTAGAATTTCAAATTTTGATTTTTATTATAATTTTTTCAATATTCTTTTCACTAATTATAATTAATTCTTAACCTATACTAAATTGATGAACTTAAATTTAAATTTTTTATTTGATATTTGTTTACTATCACTTTACAAATTACATATAAAAAAAATTATATACTGTTGTTTATATAATGGAAACAGATGATCTAATAAATGTACAAGATGACATAAATGTTGAATACTTTACAGGGTTGTCGCTGCACAAAAAGATGAGCGGTGAATATAATAATATTTTAAATATTTTGTATCTAAATATACAAAGCTTAAGAAACAAGCTTTATAATTTAGAAATGTTGGTTAATACTTTTTCTTGTGACGTACACGTGCTTGTATTGTCAGAAATATGGTTGTATAAATCTCAAAATAAATTTTTTAATTTAGAAGGTTATACACCATTTTTCTGAAATCGTGAAAAATCTTATGGTGGCGTTGGAATTTATATATGCAATGAAATTAGTAGTATTTTAAACTTTGAAGTTGAGCTTGATAAATCGAATATATTATGCATTAAATTATTAAAACAGGACATTAATATAATAGGCGTATACAAGTCTCATGAAATATAGACATTTTTCTCATTAAATTGGATGAAATAACTATAACGTATACAAATTCAATGATTATCGGAGATTTCAATATGAAATTACTTAATAATGACAGTTATGATTCAAAGTACTATATTAATACAGTAAACACAAATGGGTTCTTGATATATAATAAAATATCAAATGAATTTACACCTAGATTTGGTAGGTCTTCAAAAACAATTATAGACCATGTTATAACTGACTTGATTAAATATAAATTTTTCTTTCACTTAACAGATACATGTCTATCTGATCATCAAATGATTTTTTAAATGCAGACCTGAAGCCTATAAAAGAAAAATCAAAGCAATTTAAAACAGTTTTGGATTATGAAGGGGTGTTAAACGATAACATTTGGTCTAGAATTGACTCGCTTGAAACCTTAGACGAAATTGTACAAAAAATAGATTTACTTGTTCAACAAAATACTAATGTCGTCTCTTGTAAAACCAAAAAAAAAAAATGAATGTTTGACAAATGAAATTATACTTGCCATCAAAATTCGGGATTCGTTTCTTAGATATAAAAGAAAATATTCAAATGATCCTCACGTAAACGAATTATATAAAGTTCACAAAAAGAAAATTGATTATTTAATAATTCAAGCTAAAAAAAAGTTATTGTACTGATCAAATAGTTTGGGATCCGGGCAACAGTAAAAACTTATAGAATTTATATAAAAAAATAATGTACAACAAAGATACCAAAAATTCTACCTGTCAGGTAAAAATTTTAAACAAAGGTGAAAAAATATTTAAAAACGATACAGAAATTGCTAATGAATTGGACAATTTCTTTGTCAACGTAACCAACGAAATAAATTTTTGCAAACTCCCTATAGACAGAGAGTACATAAACAGTTTTATGCAAACCGGTATTAGTAACTTTCAGTTGACCCCTACTAATCAAATAGAAGTAAATGCTGCCATTGATAAGTTAAAAACAGCTACAGCCACTGATCACGATAATATTTCTTCTAAGTTTGTTAAAAAATTTAAAACTAGATTAACCCCAATTTTAGTTAAATTCATAAACATTTCATTCCTAACATCTGTTTTTCCAGACTTACTAAAAGCTTCAATTTTAACGCCCATCTTCAAAAGTGGTAGCACAACTAATGTAACTAATTACCGTCCCATTTCCGTGTTGAGCTGTTTCTCGAAGATATTTGAAAAAAATCGCTTAGATAACTTTATCACTACAAACCAAATTATGAGCAACAAATAGTTTGGTTTTGAGAATAAATCTAATACAACAGCTGCTTGTTTAAGTTGGACCAATTTAGTTTCCAAAAGTATGAACGAGAGGAAATATGTCGGTTGTCTATTCTTGGACCTACAAAAGGTGTTTGACTGTATTGATCACAAAATTATGCTACTTAAACTGTCAAATATTAATGTTCATTCAAACGAACAAAAGTATTTCCCATCATATTTAGCTAATCGTCATCAAAAAGTACGTGTAAATAGTGTATTTAGTGAATCCCAATTGATAACAGAAGGAGTTCCTCAAGGTTCTATTTTGCGACCACTCCTATTCAAATTATACATAAATGATCTTACATACTAAATTTAAAAGGCATAATCCAACTTTATGCCGATGATGCAATTACATATGCAAAAAACAGTGAAACTGAAATAAGATATGATATAGAATCCGACTGTATGATCTTACATACTTAAATTTAAAAGGCAAAATCCAACTTTATGCCGATGATGCAGTTACATATGCAAAAAACAGTGAAACTGAAATAAGATATGATATAGAATCCGACTTAATTATTATTGAACAGCGGCTTACTAAACACAGGTTACTACTCAATGTAAAGAAGACAAAAATAATGTTATTTGAAAATAAATATTTTAGCAATCGAAATTTTAGCATCAATGGAAATATAATCAAAGTTGTTAAATCATTTAACTATTTGGGGTTACTTTTAGACAGTAAAATGAAGTGGAATACCCACATTGAACAACTGATAAAAAAAATTACACCGTACATTTTTATTATTAAACGTCTCCGAAGATGTTTTACTGAAAAAGTTCTCAAAATAATTTACTCCTCTTATATTTTATCTAACATTAATAATTTAAATCCCATCTGGAATAATGTATCATAAACTTTGCTGAATAAATTAGATATTGTTTACAATAAAGTTATTAAAACTATACACAACTATTCGTTACTGTATCCCACCAATAATTTGTACTCCAGCGATTATTCAAGCTTTACAAATATCTGCAAAATAGAAATGTATTTATTAGCTTTTAAGATAATAAATAACGAAATAAAACATTATTTTCTATTGAACAGAATGATTGACATACATAACCGCAACACCAGAAACAAGTCGAATTTTTACCTAACACTCTTCAAAACAAATAATCAAAAAAACAATTGTTTATACAATTGTCTTAAACTCAAATGAATGAATTGACGGTCCTGGATAATTTATATTCCTTCAAAAAAAGCATTAAAGAACATATCTTAGGTTCCAGTTTATATCTCTAGTTTTTTCATTTCTGTTTTACTTTATTATTGATACTTATCGTCATCATAACCCATTCTAAATTGCGAAATATTCAACTTTTAAGCATACTGCGCCCAGTCATATACATAGGTATTACATATTTTTGTCTTTTCTGGTAAAATTATATAATTTTCTGTAAAGTGATCAGTAATTCGATAGCAATATCATTAATGTGTTTGCTTCTCTTTAATATTAAAGAAAAGGAAATTATAACAAAGAAAAAAAAAACATAAAAAAAAAATAAATGAATAGATAATGGAATAATTAATTGAAAAAATTAGTAAAATTTTCCTGAAATTATAAGGCCAGACAGCTAACAGCTACGGTTGTTATAAATTGAATATGTACAATATCATAAAATTATTATAGATATTTTTGTTTTTTTCTGAATGGAATTAAAATTGAAATAAAAAAAAAAAATAATTAAATGTAACTTGAAGTACTAACAAAATAAAAAATATTGTAAATGAATTGTGTATGATCTATTAAATAAAGAAAACAAAAAACAACTTTTAATTTTTCACTTCTATAAAAAAAATTAACTTATTTTAATAAAAAAATTCAAGCTATACACATTGGATAACTTACCGTTCAAATTTAAATTTCAATTTTCTTTATAAATTTCTTACGCTAAAATTCTTTTAACCCATAATACCAGAAACTATATTTTGAAAGGTAATTTCACAAAAAAAGCACAAGTCAACGAGGGATAACAGTCACATATTTTTCTTTTTTTTCATTTTAAATAAAAACTACTCATGCATTTCTATTGATATAAAAAAAATATTAAATACTAACGCATAGATAGATAAACATTATATACACTTGATCAATACATAATCAGTCCATCCAAAATAGAATCCTTAAAAGAAATCAGAAGTAAATTATTTATACAGTGTTGCCATGTTATAATATATAATTATTTGATTTACTTCAATTTTTAAATACAAAAAATATTAAAAACTCTTTATGCGAAAATGTTAGATTGAAAAAAAAATGTTGAAATACGTTTTTTGCAATAGGTTATTTTACTTCTTAAAATCATGTCGAAAAAGTGTTGAATTCCGTAATATTTTATCTCCTTCTATCTTATTTTTAGTATACTATATTTTACTCTTTCTTTAATGACCATAAATCGCCGATAATTTTTCCAAGAAAATCAGCCTTAAGAATGAATGAACTTTTGTTTACATTTGTGATCAAACATATCTTATGTCATGATATTATAATATAATATATGTAATATAATATAATACCTTCTGCCCAAAAATATTGTGAACACTAATTTGTTTGACACCTCGTTGTTAATTTAAAACGATGGGCAATTTGATTGTTAAATTTATATGAGATTACACCTCTTCCAACATTTCTAATTCGTTGGGTAAATACAAGTGAACACTGAACAGTTATAAACGCCATATTATTAAACAGTTAAACGCCATTTTAAAACATGTTGTAACAGTAATAACACCCATAATTGTATGCATGATAAATAGATGTCTATATACTGGTATATATCCTGAGTGCCCAAAATTAAGTATTATTGTACCTATATTTAAATCTGGGTCAACATTGGATGTATCAAATTATAGGCCGATCTCTCTCTTAAGTTGTTTTTGAAAAAGTAATAAATTCTAGAATACGGGAGTTCGTGCAGAAAGTTGTAGGATTTGATATGAATCAATTTAGCTTTCAAAAAAAATTGCAGTCCTAGCATTCACTAATTCAATTGTAAATAAATTGAATCAGGGAAATTATGTATGTTCTGTATTTGTTGATCTAAAGAAGGCTTTTTATACAGTGAATCATAATATTTTACTTGACAGATTACACGAAATTGGAATAAGGGATACAGCTAATAATTTACTCTATTCATATCTTAATAATAGGAAAACTATTACAAAAATTAATGGGGTTTTTAGTAATGAGAATTATATAAATATTGGTGTTCCTCAAGGATCAGTTCTAGGTCCTCTCTGTACTTACTTTATATTTATAATATCCAGTATGCGAATTTGCGGGTTGACTATAGGATATAGGAGAAATTTTTAAGCGTACGGCTATCTGAGGCTACCCGAACTCATCATCTTGGAAAAATCTAAACTAATTTTTAAAATCGAAAAAGGGGTGTACAAAAAAATATAATGACTAATAATATGTTCATACTACACAGTTAAACATGTTTAACTCAATAAACTAGTTTAATTCCTGTTTAACAGGAAAATATTCTATGAAAAAAGCTGTCACTTTTAAACTAGTTTATATTCAAGGTTGTATATTCAAATTTTTGACATAATCGTTTTTTTTTCGATTAATTGAAGTTTTCTGTATTTTTCATAACCCTTTGATAACTTTAATTTTTTTTAAATACATTAGTCGCGTTCAGAAGAATCCAGCGCTATACTGAATTGCAGCGGTGTAGCATGTTTGTATTGAACGATTTGCAGCAAAATTAAATAACATTTAATTTTGTGTGACATTTCGTATATTTTTAACAGCTTTTTATTAACTTGTTATTTTATTTAAATCGTATTTTTGATTTTTAAATCTTATATTTTTTTTAATTTATCAATTTTTAAAAAAAGCTTGAAATTCAAAAATTCTCACAAAATTTTGTAAACAAAAATTTTTGACAAGAAATGTGAAGACATAAATTAGCGTAAAATTTTATTGCTGCAAAATTCATGTAGCGCTAGATAAAAAAATCGTTCAGTAAAAAATTTTATCGAGCGCTGCATTTTTTTTGTAGCGTTAGATGCTACTGAACGCGACCATTGTTAAACTATAAATGTAAAAATGGACGGAGAAAAAAATTTTAATTTTCCATTTTTTTACAATCAATACAAAATATTCAATTTTTGTTTTTACAAACCAATGTCTATTTTGTTTGTAAAAAAAAAACTCTATTTTTTACTTTTACATTTTAATAACTAGATTCCTAACTAAAATCAAAAAAAACGATGTAAAAATAAAGACATTTATTTTACCAAGCAAAAAAAAAAAAAAGTTTTATTTTTTTTCAATAATCATAATTGGCATATAAACCTAATAACTTTTTTCTAGTATCCATTTTTGTTTTGATAGCTGTCAAAACTTAAACTAGTTGTGTAGTATGAACACCATTTTTTTAAACCTTTAAATTTAATATAAAAGAATAATTTTATTTTTGATTTCATGCAAGCAAAAAAATGTTTAAATTGATGCTTGCCGTATAGATTTACTTGCCGAATTAAAAAGAGGATTTCTTAAATTGTTAGCGGAGGTTTGGGGGTGTCGATTTTTGTATGAAAAAAATTTTAAAAGTTTTTTTTCGCGAAAAATAAAGCAAAAAAGTTCATTTTTTCGGTAAATTTAGATTCTAAAGGTAAAAGTTTAACGAATTTTTGCCAATTTTGGGGGGTTCCGGACACGAGGCTTTTTGTTTCGCTGAGTTACACGTCGTATACATGCCCCAAAAACATATTGTTGCATATCTAGCACTAAGTAAATAATAATAAATAAGGGCCGCTATTCCACATCAATATTTTCATCATTTTTTATTGTCAGTAACTGACAAAAAATGACAGTAAAAACTGATGAGCTACTACACATCAATAAGTAGAACCATCATTTTCGTATCAATAATTTTAAGATTTGGGAAGTGTCTGAAAATTTTATTCGCTATTTTGCTAAACCATCTACCGACGATGGCGTGTACTAAATAAATTTCTAAACATTTATATGGAATTTGAAATGTAATTTCTGGACAAATTTTTATTTTGTTGATCTGTTGGTATGAATTATTTGAAAATAAATTTTATAAGAGAGAATAAAAATTTTAAACATAAATAAATTGGCGATACAAAAGATAAGTATTTATATATTTGAATTAAAATTATTCTAATATAATATTTTATTTTCTAGTTATTCTATATAAATTAAAATTTTAATAAAGTATGGATAAAGAAAGGGCTGCTCTTACGGCTTTTTTTTTGTGCTGCGTAGATGCCCAAATTCAGAGAGATAATAGAGAAAAAACCCTTCGAATAAGGGCACGAAAATATTGGGTAAACCCATCATTACAGCATAGGCCCTATTTTGATTTAGAGAACAAACTTCTAGCACATTTGTTAAGTGATGGCGAGGGGCATTTTAAAAATTTTTTAAGGCTAAATCTCAATATATTTGAAAAATTACATTTAATGGTAAGTTTCTAATAATAAAATAAAAACTTAAATATTTAATAAATATCTTTCTATTAATATAGGTAAAAGAAAAAATTACAAAGCAAGAGAACCACATGAGAGAAACAATTTCCAGTAAAGTGAAGCTTGCTACAACTCTGCGATTCATAGGAAGTGGTTGCACTCAAAAAAGTTTGGAGTACCTCACAAGAATTTCCCAGTGTACCATTTCAAAATTTATCCCAGAGGTAATTTTGGCCATTTACGACAGCCTAAAGGAAGAATATTTAAAGGCAAGTACTGAATTTGATATATTATAAACAAAATTTAAAAATGTTATATTTGTTTCTTTAAGTATGATTTATTTGTTTCAAATTTTACATACACTTGAAACGGAGGGAAATGCTTTTGTTAAAATTATTCTTTGCTTTAAGAATAAGTTTTAGTTTTCCACTTGGCTTTAGTTTATTTCATTTTATAAATATTAATATAATATTATTCCTTTTAAGTTAATAACACCATTTGAAATTATTAAATTATTCTTTAGGAGAATAAAGTATATAGTATATATGTATTCACAAAATATTAAAAGGAAACTCAAAAGAAAAAATATTCTTTTGAAAATAATAATCCTTCTTTTTATTTTTTTACCCAATATGCTTTAATACTAAAAATTATATAAACTTATGAATTAATGAATGAATTATATAAATTTATTTTAACCATTTTCAGGTACCAAAAACTGAGCAAGAATGGAAAGATATCGCGGAAGAATTTGATAAACATCTACATTTCCCTCACATCGTAGGAGCCATAGATGGCAAACATATTTTTATTGAGGCTCCACACAATTCTGGATCATACTTTTACAATTACAAAGGTAAATTCAGCATTGTACTCCTGGCAATGGTAGATGCAAAAGGAAATTTTATTTATGTAAACGTAGGATGCCAGGGGCGCATCTCCGATGGAGGTGTATTTAAAAATTCCTCTTTATATAAAAAATTAATTGGAAGCAAATTGAGTTTACCCAAAGAAGAACCATTGCCAGGGCGTAGTATAGCTGTACCATATATGATAGTGGGGGACGATGCGTTTGGTCTTTCAAACAATATTTTAAGACGTTTTTCAAAAAAAGCTACTGTAGGAGCAACGCAAAAAATTTTCAACTATCGTTTATCTCATACAAGGAATATCGTAGAACGAGCTTTCGGGAGGCTAGTTTCACGTTTTAGAATTTTCAAAAGAGATATAGATTTGAAAATTGAAACTACTGAAAACATAGTGCTAGCATGTGTTTCTTTGCACAATTTTTTAAACTCCGAAAAAATTTTCTGCGAAATTAATGAAAATGTACCTAACTTTAATGTTAGAGGAAGCAATCGTTCTTCACAAACATCGCAAGACATAAGAAACAAATTTGCTGATTATTTCATGAAAGAGGGAGCTGTTAATTTCCAATGGAAAATACTATAATTCTTATGTTGCATCATTTGTTTTATTAAATTTTAATTTATATATTATGTATATGAAATTTTTTTTGTTTATTTTTTTGAAATTTATTTTGCTCTGAATTTAACTTTTAATTTACATATATAATAACTTGTACATATTTTTAGAAACAAGAAGGGTTTTTACGCCGAACTGAAATTAATAAAATATTTTAAATTTAAATACGTCCAATAATTTCCGTTTGGCTTTTCCCGTCTTAAATAAAACATTTATTTAAAAAGTAATCCAAATTTTTTATTAATAATTGGATTGATATTATGGTAATTTTCAGTTTCTAATAACATAGGTGCAATCTGAAATCCAAAAAAAGGAGAACCATATGAGAAAAAACATTTGTAACAGAGACTTGCTACGACACTACGATTTGTAGCAAATGGTTCGTCGCAGAAGAGCTTGGAATTTCTGACAAGAATTTCAGAATCCACCGTCTCAAAGTTCATTCCTGAAGTGGTGGCAGCCATATATGAGAGTCTAAAGGGGGAATATTTAAAGGTAAGTGTATTTAGTAACTAAAATATTGGAAGTATCGAAACTTTCCAATAAGATTTATTCGAAATTATTGTAAGTAAAAAAAAGAATAAAGTTCATTTCAGCAGGGAAAAAGTCAACTGGGAAATTTAAAAATATGTACATATATTACAATATAATTTTCCAATTGACATAAAAAACCCAGTTTTTATTAAAATTAAAAAAATATGAAAATTCAAATAGTTCTAATTAAAAATCAAAATAATAAAAACAATTTCTTCATATAAATATAAAAACAAATATATAAAAAAAAACAAATATTTTTAAAAATTAAAAAACAAGATAATAAATAAAACAATTTCTTCATATAAATATAAAAACAAATATATAAAAAAAAATCAAATATTTCTACAAATTAAAAATCAAAGTGATAAATAAAAAAACTTCTTCATATAAATATATTGCAATAATACAATGTAATAAAAATTAATAATATGAGAAACACAAGAAATAATAGAAATCAGCACCATCAGCATTAAAAATTAAAATGTTTTCTTCCGACCAGTTAAAATTATGTTTTTTTCGACTTAGTTAAAATAAATTATTAATTTTGGCACGTTTATTTTCTTCGCATTCAATTCGTTTTTTAAGCACAATGTCGTTTACTTGCTGCATAATTTGGAATGAATCTAATATAGGTAAAGACCGAACTTGGCTTTCCAAGAGTACGCACCAATTGTGAATTTCATCCGATTCTTTATTATAAAAATTTGTTACTGCAGCTAACGCGGTATTTAATTGAGTTGGGGACTCTGCGCGATACGCGTGTTTTTTAATTTTTTTAAATGAAGATTTTCTATTCAAAATTGATTGCGTTTGCTTTGTGAATGATATTGATGATGTGGATGATTCTATTATTTTTGGTGTTTCTCTTATTTGTGGTAATTCTAATATTTGAGGTGCTTCCGATTATGGAATTTCTAAAATTTCCTCATCTTCTTCTGAATTCCCTAATGGGGAAAATGGCGACGATGTACAATATTCTATTAAACTATCTGTGGAATTGTCGAGGTAAATATCTGTGTAATCCTAAAATAAAAATTATTATAAATAAAATTTTAATATACGAAATATATAATAAACTATTTTTATTTTATATGTATGTATTAAACTTTAAATATGTTCAATAATTTCCGTTTGGCTTTTCATTTCTAAAAAACTTACGTTAGATTTTGTTGTCCTTGGAACTGCAAGGTCCCTGATGAATTTCATATCTTCAAACCAGTACAGCCTTGACTCGTACAATTCATCCACTCCAGCCCCGCTGGCTTTAGAAGCATTGATCTAAATTGATGTTAAAAAGTTAATATTATGAGTTATAATTATTAAAATTAATTATAGAATAAATAAACTTACACGTTTTTCTTCTTTTAAAAAATTTGATCTTAAGGTATTAATTTTTTTTTTTACTACAGATACAGATGTTTTGAATATTGCACCTAATTCTTCATATGCCCTATTTTTCTGCACAATATTTTTGTAGTCTTTGGCCTTCAGATTCCAAAGGCAATCTCTTTTTTTATACTCCTGAATAAATTTTGTTGTTTCAAATATTTTATCTTATAAAAAAATATAGTATAAAGTAAAAAAAAAAGTAAATACAAGTCTAAACAAAAGAAACAAATGCAAAAATCTAAATAAATAAGTATGTCTTAAATTACCATTAAAATCCATATTTAACCGATTTATCTTGGAATCTTCCGATTTAAAATTGTAGAACCTTCGATTTAAAATTCAGGAACCTTCTAAAAAAAAAAAATTGGCGCTACAAAATGTTAAAAAATAAATAACTCACCTACTTGTTTGCTGGATTGATTTAAATTTTAGTTTAAAATAAATGAAATTTGAATTTTTGCATTTGACATAACAAACTTCAAATATATTTATCTGAACGATCCCATAAAATTTCAAAAAAAAAGAAGCCATTTTTATCGTTCAGCTGTCTTTGACACTAAAATGATGAGAAATGATGAGAAAATGATAGGAAAATAGGATCGGTTTCTATTTTTTTCTCATCATTTTATCATCATTTTACTGATGGTAAATGATAAGAACTGATGAGAAAATGATGAAAATACTGATGTGTAATAGGCTTGTAAAAAATAAAAATTATTTTCCTCAATATAATTGAACTACGGTTTGAACATATCTAATTCTACAGATCACAATTAAATATTGAAACGAGTAGAATCAGAAATTGCTTTTGTCTGTAGGGTTTTATTTAGCCCACTAAACAAAAATTTACGGTAGATAAATTCGTAAATTAGAAAACTGTCAAAATTATTATTAATTAGTTTTATGAGGTTTTATGCGCCCAGCGCCAGTGTAGACTGTAAATTTCTAGAAATTCTTGCTCGTGGTTTGGTTTCTATGAATGATATTTTTGTAATATTAAGTTATTTAAAATATATTTATTTAAAACATACAAATATAAATAAACTTGTGTTATTAAAAAGAATACCAAAATGCCTTCTAGCGATCCATTGCCGCCAAAGGAAAGTGCTCTTTTTCGGAAATTATTGGTACAAAAACAATCTTGTTAAAATAATTGGGGTTCCAAGATTATTAAATTGATTTTAATAAAACAAAAATAATTGTAAATCAATTTTCTATTCTAATTAAAAAGTTAACGATTTTAATAATTATTAAAATCGTTCTTAACCTCAAAATAATATATATAGTACAAAGAAAATTAAATTCCTAATTTTGAAATTTTTTTTAGAAATGTTATGAAATGAAGCAATATAAGAATGGATTAAAGTTAGCTAAACAAATTCTTTCAAATCCTAAATTTATTGAACATGGTGAAACATTAGCAATGAAAGGTCTAACATTAAATGGCTTGGGACGACGTGAAGAAGCTTACAAATATGTTCGTCAGGGTTTAAGGAATGATCTTAAGTCACATGTGTGTTGGCATGTATATGGATTATTACAACGTTCTGATAAAAAATATGATGAAGCTATTAAATGCTATCGTAATGCTTTGAAATGGGAAAAAGATAATTTACAAATTCTTAAAGATCTTTCTCTTTTACAAATTCAAATGAGAGATTTGGAGGGTTATAAGGAAACTCGTCACCAATTATTCAAACTTCGTCCCTCTCAGCATGCTTCTTGGATAGGTTTTGCAATGAGTTATCACTTGCTTGGAGATTTTGAAACAGCAAACAGCATTCTGGAAACATTCAGACAATCACAAGCATTAATAGTAAATTAGTTAAATTTGTATTCCATAATAATTAAAATTAAAAATGTTTTAGGAAACTCATGATTATCGACATAGTGAACTTTTGTTATATCAAAATCAAATTTTAATTGAATCCGCTAATTACGAAAAGGCATTGCATCATTTGTTAGCGTTCGAAAATCAAATTGTGGATACTTTAGCTGTAAAAGAAACTATGGGAGATCTTTATATTAAATTAGGCAAATATAATAAAGCTATTTCTATTTATGAGGAATTAATAAATAGAAATCCTGAAAATGTTCTATATTACAAAAAATTTTTTGAAGCTAATGAAATGAAAGATCCCGAAAAAATACTTGAATATTACAAACAATTTCAACAAATGTATCCACATGCTTTGTGTCCAAAGCGTCTTCCATTAGACATAGCTAATGGTGATATTTTTCGAGGAATTGTTGATCAATATTTACGTAGAGGTTTGCGAAAAGGAGTTCCGCCACTTTTTAACAACATTCGTTCCTTATACCATAATAAAGAAAAAATTAATATTATTTCAAAACTAGTGCAAGAGTATTTTACAAATTTGACACTTTCAGGGCATTTTTCCAAAAGTGATTTTGAAAATAAAAAACCCGCTGAACCTATTTCTGCTTTATTGTGGACAACATTATTTTTATCACAACATTATGATCATTTAAGAAATACTGAAAAAGCTTTGAATTATATTAACGTAGCAATTGAACACACGCCGACTTTAATCGAACTTTTTGTAACAAAAGGTCGTATTTATAAACATGCCGGTGACCCTATTGAAGCATATATTTGGCTAGATGAAGCACAAAGTTTGGATACAGCTGATCGTTACATTAACTCGAAATGTGCAAAATATATGCTACGAGCAAATATGATAAAAGAATCAGAAGTAATTTGTTCAAAATTTACTAGGGAAGGAGTATCAGCGATGGAGAATCTTAATGAAATGCAGTGTATGTGGTTCCAAACGGAATGTGCTTTAGCTTATCAAAGACTTGGAAAATGGGGTGAAGCGTTGAAAAAATGTCATGAGGTAGACAGACATTTTGCCGAAATTATAGAGGACCAGTTTGATTTTCATACGTATTGTATGAGAAAAATGACTTTACGAGCATATGTCGGATTATTGCGCTTAGAAGATGTTTTGAGAAAACATCCTTTTTATTTTAAAGCAGCTAAATGTGCAATTGAGGTAAAAATTAATTTTTTGATTAATGTATTTTGAAAACAAGTTTTCTACTTAGGTGTATATAAGATTATATGATAAACCATTAAAATCTGAAGAAGCTGTAGAGGAAATAGATATTGGTATTATTTTATAAATAGAAAATATGATTTTAGTATAAAATGATTCAATTTTTAGAAAATTTACCTCCTTCAGAATTAAAAAAATTGAGAAATAAGCAAAGAAAGGCTAAAAAGAAGGCGGAATTAGAAAATGCTCAAGCAGCGCAGGCTGCAGTAAAAAGAGAACAACACCAAAAATCTAAACAACAAAATCCTCAAGAAACAGATCCCGATGCCCCACAGCTAGATGAATTAATACCTGATAAATTGGAAAGGCCTGAAGATCCTTTGGAAAGGGCAATAGACTTTTTAAAACCATTACAAATTTTAGCAAAAGATGGGATCGAAACATATTTATTAGCTTTTGAAGTTTATTTGAGAAAACAAAAGATTTTGTTGATGATTCAATCAATAAATCGAGCACGTAGAATTGATGCTAAACACCCTGTTGTGCATGGTTGTATTATGAAACTTACGAAAGCTTTAGAAATTTTTAATGACTTAAATCCCAGTGTTAAAAGTGTTGTTGACAAATTCAGTAAAGAATTAATCGGTGATAATACACCTGAAAAAATTAATCAAGACTTTATTAAAGAAAATGAAAACTCTATACTGCATTTAGTTGAAGGTGCTAAAATAATGTTTGCTTTAGATCCTTGTAAAATAGATTTAGCCATCAAGTTATTAACTAATTTTGACATCAATAAAATGAGTTTGCAGGTAAAATTTCTAATAAAATTTTAAAGTTATCCAAAAACTAAAAATATATATATTTTTTTAAGGAGTGCACAAAAGTTTTTGAAAGTATTCGTGATGGACATTTTGGCCAAAATATCGATACCATTTTACAATCTTACAAGGAAATTTGTCATAAACGATTTCCTTATGCACTTTTATTTAAAGATGATAAAATAAAAAATGAATCATCAAGAGAAAATCATGCAAAGGAATCTAAAGATATACAGAAGACTGCAGATTTGTAAACAAAAATAACGAATTCAAATTATATGTAGCAAAAATAACTTAATTTTTAAAATTTCTATTTTTCTCTTTTCTTTTATATTCAAAATTTATGAAAACAATTTACTCATTTGTTTGACGCTCAATTTTTATTTTTTTTTTTTCGTTTTCATGTAAGCTAATGATAAAATACATATTTTTTTATTTTTCTAATGTAAAATTTTTAATATTTCAATATTTCTTGATTTTTCAAAAGAATTTTAAATTTTAATTATAGTTTTAAAGAGAAATTTCTTTAATTTTTATTAATTGACTATTTTTCAACCTTTCTAATATTATTTTATAAATTAATTAGAAAATGTTGAAACCGAGGTACGTTGAGATGCCGAAGTGTTCTGAAAAACAACTAATATAGATTTTGATTTTATTAGATAAGAAAAACTTCTAAACATTGTAAAACATATGACTTAATTTTCTTTTCAGTCAAGCAATATTCAAAAACAAAGAAAATTTTTAAACTTGAGATTACACTATTTGCAAACTGCTATATGAAATAAAGTTAAGTAAATTCCCATTTTAAAATTAAACGGTGATACATAGTACCTAATTATGTACACGTAAATATGTAAAAATTTTAAAAGTAAAATTTTTATAAACACCAATTACTTGAGTTGGTAGATATATCCTAAAAATTATTAAAAGAATATTAAGTTAAAAAACTGAATAAATAATTAAGTAAACAGTTGTTTTTAATATTTTTACATTGTGCAATTAGAATATAGCGTATACATACATATGTATTATGTCACACTTGAATGAATGTCGATAGAATTTGTCAACAATCATTTTTTAAATACATATGTACATATGTATATACATATATAAAAAGTTTGAGTTTGAATTTTGTGATATTGCATTAATGTTTATGGCAATAACTGATTGGGAAGTAAACAATGTAAAAAACGTCAACATCACAAAAATAGATCTAACACTGACTCGTATGAGTAAAAATTGAGTAGTTACTAATTCTTAAGTATTAATTAGGATTTGTTTACAAATTTTATAAGTTGCAAATGAGAAAATTAGAATCATCCAAAACAAATTTGTTAATAAATGCTTTTCATAATTATTTGTGTGTTATTCTTTTAAAAAAAACAAGAAATCGTTACAATGTGTTTAAAGTTTAATTTCATTCAAATATTATATAATTAATAATAAATATTTTTCATAAGTTTATTATTACATAAATATATTTTTCAATCTTTCAATTTTCCAAATTTAAAGTGATCATTGACTGATTTAAATAATTTCGTGATTACAGATATTTCACTGAACTTTGAGTAAATTTTATTTGTTTTTTTCCATAGATATAAAATATAGCTTGGCAGCTTCTCTTTCACTCTAATGTGTTTCCTATTCAAAAATTTTCATCCAAAAATTAACACGTTTTACTCTAATGTAAAGGCGGCTGTTTAGATTTATACGTTAAAGCATATACAGTAGTTTCTTTCTTCTAAAATCAAATATGTACATATCACAATACTTTAATTATTTAGTTAGAAAATTAGAAGCAGGAATAAAAAAGAATTGATATTAATAATAAAAAATATAAAAATAAAAGTATAGATTAGAATAATAAATCAAATAATAGGTAAGAGAAATAATTTAAAACAAGTAAATCTAACAGTAAGTCAATGCAACCGACTTATTTATATCCTACACCTAAAAAATTCTAATTAAATTAAAAATCCATGTTATTTTAGTTAGGTATTTAATATAAGCTAAAAAAAATAAATGCTTTTACAACCTTTGTACAAAATTTCAGGTTTCTATCTTTATTAAATTCGAAGATATGCTTATTCGGTTTTGGGTGTTGTGTGGGAGGTACCCGAACAACCACTCCAATTCATCTCCAATTTTAGGTCAATCAGGGATTCAGGAAACAGCACCCTCGTATCAAATTTGAGGTTTTTATCTTTATTAATTTCGAAGATATGCTTGTTCGGTTTTGGGAGTTGTGTGGGAGGTACCCGAATAACTGCTCCAATTCATCTCAAATTTTGAACAAATCATGGATTCTGGAAAAAACACCATCGTACAAAATTTTAAATTTCCATCTTCATTAATTTCGAAGAAATGCGTGTTCGGTTTTGGGAGTTGTATGAGAGGTACCCGAACCCATGGTCCGATTTCGCCTTTTTTTATTATATCCATCTTCAAAATATTTCAAAATATTTAACGTTTAAAATTTTTGACGTTTGGTTTTACGTCTGTATTTGACGTTAAAACAAATTTGCATCTTGTATGCTTCTTATAGAGGATGCAAAAAATTTTGCAATTATTTGGCTTTGGCTTTAATTGTTGAAATTGGTTAAGTTTGATGTAAGTAAAAGCACATATTTTAAATTTATAAAATCATATTTTATTTGAATTTCAAAAGATTTTAATAACTAAATGGTGGCCAAACATTATTTCAATATTGTTGTAAATAGAACAACCTGGAAAAGGAGTAAATAGAACAATCTGGAATAATCTAGAACATAGTAGGAATAATCTAGAACTAAATAGAAATATAAGTGAAATAAATAGATATAAATTCGAAGTTTCCTGTTATTTTGTTCGTAGATGGATATTGCACACATTTAACTTTGTAACTAAGTCAAGCTCCAAATTACAAATTATTCTAATTGCTTTATATCCAAATGCTACACGTATACTACAACCAGCTGACGTAGTTGCATTTAAACCTATAAAGACAGCTTGGGACAAGGAATAGATTAAATGGAGAATTCGGAATCGACAACTAACATTTAATAGGGAAAGTTTTGCTCCTATTTTAAAACATGCTATTGCTATGCATCAATATCGCATGAATTATTAAAAAAAGGTTTTAATACCTGTGAATTGTATCAATGGAATCCTAATGCAGTGCATTATACTTAATGTTAAGGGAAAAACAATCACTCTGAAAAATGTTCCAGAATTACTGGCAAAGATCAAATAATTTTAACGTATGTTAAATTTGGTTCAATAGTAGGGAAGGATTTACTTGCGAAGTTTGAATCAGTTGAATCAAACGATTCTCTCGAAACTGATGTCCTATTTGAAATATGGTCCAAGTTCGGAAAACAAGCAACTCTAATTGAAGAAGAACTGAGATTTCAAAATCAACCCATTCCCGATGTAGATATTTCCACTATTTTAACATTAGATTTTTATTTTTACTATTTTAACATTTTAACGTACTAAATGAGTCACAAAAATCATTGAACCAAATATTAGACTAGCCAGAATCTCCTCAACGTTTAGGCAAAAGGAAATGCGAAAAACAGTCATTCGTTATTTCATCTTTGGATTATCAGCAACAAGTGAAAACAAAAACTGAAAATTAGGCAAAACTCGAGATGGGTAAATAAATTAGAAAAAAGATAAGACTAATGAAAAAGGAGCAAAAAGAAAACAAACCTTTACCAAAAAAAACAAAACCAAAACAAAACCATTATCAAGAAAAAGTGAAATCGAAAAATCTTTATTACTATCAATACCTGATGTACCGCCTATAATAACCGACGAAACTCTAATACGTGAAATAACGCGAATAATACATGGAAAAGCCAATAATACATATGGAAAAGCCAATAATACATATGGAAAAGTCAATAATACATATGGAAAAGCCAATAATACATATGGAAAAGCCAATAATACCTGATGAAACGCCACTAATATTTAATGAAATATCAAATGGACCTTGAGGCAATAATATTTGACAATATTATAACTGCAAATGTACCGGATGAGATACAAGTATACTTTCCAACAATTTAAAAGTTGTAGGAAAACTATGCAATATTTGTACTTTCATTACTAACTACATCAGTTAAAGTTGGAATTAAATGCGCATCCTGCAACCGAATATACCACATTCAGTGCATTCTTAAAAAAAGTGCTGAGAATGCTGACAAATTTGAAATGATGCAGTCTTATAAATACGATGCTTGCAAAAAAAGTGCAATTTAATTAATATTGTTTTTTATATTTTAATTTTTATTTTGTTATTTTCATGAATTGCATTTTTGCTAATTTAAGGAAATGTTCATTGAAATAAAATATTTTATTTTTGTTAATACATTTTAGTCTTTTATTTAATCCTTTTTCTATATGTTTTGGTGGCCAATCATTGCTGTTTTACATAGGCCAATAATTGATTCAAACGGCCAATAATTGATTTTTTATATAGGCCAATAATTTAAACATGTGGCCAATAATCGATGTCGGTATTGAAAATTTATTTTGTAATTTTTAATAAATAAGTAATAAAATAGTATTTTGTTGTATAAATTAACTTAAAAAAGAAATATTGAACTATTACATCATGGTTTACTGTATCCGCGTATTCAATTAATAAGTAATTCAACTAAATACGTAAAGAAACTTAGCTAATTCTGTACAAAATGAAGTACCCCGAAAATCTGCATATTATTAAAATGTTTACAGAAATATATATTGCTATACAGAATTCTCAAATCTAATGCAGAAATCATTTGTACCTACATAAAATATGTCTACAGCTTAAAAAAATTTTTATTGATATTGTTATGATATGATCAGAATTCTATTTTTTTAATGTAATTTTTACAGATGTGTGAGTGCCTATAAGAATTTGAATAGAATTATTTTAATATGTGCACATGATTGTTTTTATATGCATATGGCTGTCTGTATTTATGCATATGTGCATATGGCTGTCTGTATTTATACAATATATATTATATACGATGAAGAAATTATGTATATTAACATTAAGTATAGAGTGGTTGTTTATTTTTTGTTATTGTTTTTGTTGATATTTTATTTTTTATCTACATATTGAAATAATTCTTCTCATTATCTTTTCTTATTGATTTTTAAGCATGCATAAAAATAATAAGCATGCATAAAAATAAAAAAAAAAAGGAATAGGTACTTACATAATTATAATATTTTGTATAGTAATGGACTTGTGAGAATTGTTAAATGTTTAGGCGACAGACAAACTAGTTATAATTTTATTTGTTTTACAAAATTAAAAATAATATAAATACGGCTTTTAATTATTTTGAAAGAAAATTCGTTACTTAAATTGAGTTTAATTTTTTATTCGAATAAACATGAAACTAAAATGTACTTATGTATATACATACATTTGTGCAATTTAATAAAATTTCTTATGTTTTTTTAAAAAGCTAATTCAGTAAAAAAAAATTATTTTTAATATTCGGTTAAAAGAATAAAATTCAAGTGGAATTAAATGAAAATTACATTGATAATTAACAAAAAAATTAGAATATTTATAATTGTTTACATAATTTTGTAAGACAAATAATATTAGGTAAGACAAGAGCCAACAATATCATGAAGACTTTTCAAATGTAGTTTAATCTTTTCTGCCAATATCTAGGTACACCCTTTTTGCCTATGCATATTCAATCACAATTAAAATATTCATAAGTAGTAATAAAAGCTAAAACAATTTGACAAAAAAAGTTTGTTCTTAAGAAAGAAAATAATAAAATTCAGTTTAGAAAGGAAAAAGCCAACTGGAAATTTTATTACATATTATAAGTATTAAAATATTAGATTTGATTAATTTTCCAATGGCATTAAAAACCCTCTTTTTATTAAATAAAATAAGAAAATAATAAAAATTCATAAATCAAAAATACATAGGTATACATACATTCCTTAAATAAAAAATAAAACAAAACAAGTATTTATAAAAACATAATAAAATATAACAATGTAATTAAAAGCATGATAAAAAAATATAATGTTATAAAATTAATTTCAAACTTAAATTAATAATCTCATTTTATTGCACCATAATTAGTTTCAGTTGAACATAATGTCCATGAAAAAAAAAGAAAATGTTAAATCAATATATTCAAAAATTAAAACAAAAAAGAGTTTATGAAAATATTTTATTACTAAAAGATTACAACCATAGTAGTGAAACAAAATTTTTTTATAGGAAAATATAAATAATTTTAAGTTTTCTTTTACTTTTACTTTAATTTTCATTAGTTATTAACTTTTCCTTAAACCATTTTGTTTCTTTTTTTAACAAAAGATTAATTAATAATTCTAAAAATTTGGTTTTATGCGTAAAGCATATTTCATTTTCTTTGAACCATGTAGAATATTTAGGAGACTTTTTGAAGGCTTCCAAACAACAATATAAAATATTTTTTTTTAAATTTTTTTTATGGAAATTTTGAGAAAAGTACTGATATGAAATTGAGTTATTTCGAAAATTTTTTCTGTTAGAGCTTTTAAACGAATAATTTCTGAATCATTTTTATTGGTTTTTTATGATAAATAAATTGCTCCGAATCAAGTAATAACGGGTTATCGGCATCCTTTAAATATAAATCGCTGTATTGACCACAAGAAATTTTTTTTATAATTTTAAAAATGATATAACCACATTTATACCTTTCAGCATTACTCGAAACAACATCCTTTTTTTCCGTTTCATTTTCTTTTAAATTTTCCTCTAAATAATTGATGACAATGTTGGTAATATTATCATCAATTTGTTCCTCAACTTTTTCTTCATTTGATTCTAAGTTATAATCTTCTATTTGATAATCTATTAAATCGTCAGAAATAAACTCGCCATCATATTCCTCACAATTCGAGTGTTCAATTTTATAACTAATTAATTTTACAGACATAATTTTTGCTAAAACATTATTAAATTCTGCGACCGATGGATTATTATTACAACCGTTTGTATAACGAATTAAAGAAAACAAATTTTCTAATGCATCTTGATTAAGTCGAGACAACAGCAAGTAAGAACACTCTTTTGTATCATAAGATGAAACTATATTTGAACCTAACTCTATAATGCCTGTTAGTGTTTAAACCATACCATCAATACAGTAAATTTTTTTAGTTGTCATTGGCTTTATATTTTGAAAATAATTTTTCATTTGTATTAAACAATCAAAAATTTGATTATTTTGTTGTAAAGCTGCACGGTATGGATTTTTATCATATAATTGTTATTTATCATATAACTGTTAAGACAATCAATAACCTATTAATTTTAAATACAAAATCGGCGGTGGATAAAGCATAAAATTTTTTAGCAACGAATTTATTTGTTGAAACTAGTCTCTTAATAGCAGCAGCAACTGAATGACTAAAGACCTGACAAGCTAATTTAACGTTCATTTTTTCAAATGAGTTTGGAAAAATATGTTTTTTTGAAAGTTTTGGGCACATTTTCTTGCTGTTGCCTCTTTTGTGAAGAAAAAGTGACTGAATAATCTTAAATGAAACTTCGCCATCATCAGTATCTAAATTATATTTTAGCAATGTGTTACGAAGAGATTTAACTAAGTGTACTGGATCGAAAATTGAAAAAACTTTTTTTTCAACCCCATTGAAATTATAAATATGGACTTTCTTTTGAAACTCCTAATATTTTGAAACATTTTCTATTATTAGGACCCTGATCACAAATAACTGCCCTAACATTAAGGTTTAGATTGAAAGCTGTATTTAAATTTAAGTTTAATAAATTTTGAAGATCTATACTACTAATACCCTAACTAATACAATTACTTCGTCCAGTACCGAATTATAGCATAGATCCCGCCTTATAACTATTTTATCGAAAACTAACACTGCTTCTTTGGAAAGAGAATTTGAATTTTAAAATATAACACCTAATTCAGTTAAATTTTTTTTATTGAAACCTACATTTAAATATTTACTTGGTATCCACCTATTTAATGAGGAAAGATGAGGTAAATTAAATTCTATGCCATTTCTTTTGGTGAACTAAAATAAATATTTAAAGCTACAATTTTTTCATATTCTGACCAGTTTCTAGTATTTTTAAAATTCATTTTTACGAGTGTTTTTGCATTATTGCTTAAATGAGGTTGTTCCTCAATTGAACTAATAAAACTATCCTGCTTTTTTTTCTTAATTTTACGTTTTAACTTTTTATTTTGAACTTTTAAATTACCTGCTTTTTTAAACTAATATATGCCTTTTTATAGAATCCTAAAACTTTTCGTGATGAGGAAAGTTTTTTAAAATAATATGTTTCTCTTTCTTGAAATTGTAAACAATTTTTGCAAAAACCAATTTCAGGAAAAATGTTAGGAGATGTTGGCCGATCATTTTCAAAAGGTATATTATATTGGCTTTCTACGGAGCAATTTTCCACACCAAATTCAAAAGTATTGAAATTTTGTGGTTACTGAATTTTGTTAATATTGTTTTCGTTTTCATTGTTATTAAATAAACACAATGTAGGAATTGCCCCTTTTTTTAAAGGTCTGTCCAAAAATTGTTTTAAAATGATCTTGACATACTCTTAAATGTCTTTTTTTGATATTTTCAACACTCACGTTACATTGGAGGCCCAGATTTTGAATAAATATTCGTCCTTAGGAAATCTATAAAACTTACCGGCAAAAGATCTTTCACTTCTCTGACAAATCACGCAAAATATTCCAGATTTGCGTGAATCGCTTTTTATATTATCTTTGAACATTCTACAATATTTACAGCACATGCAAAAGAAATAGCAACATGCAAGAAAGGTGGAAGGAATATAGAAACATGGAAAAAAAGGAAAATACACAAAACATGCAAAAAAATATTTTCCTTTAAAAATTTTTTAAAAATTAAGAAAAATTTAAACGTGATTTCAGTCAAATATTTTATTAATATTAATTATTTTTTAATGATTTATGTATATGTTATATATTATATATTTATTATATAATAAATATAATTAAGGAAATCAGTTTATTTTTTATAAAATATTTGACTGAAATTAATATTTAATGTTTAAAAATTTCTTACTTTACCACCCAAATGTTGTTTAAGAGAAAATAAAGGTTTATTTTGAAAAAAATAGTGAATTTCCTCTAGAAATGGAATAAAAGTGCTGGCCCTGGAGATTCCACTTATTGTTCTTATTGATTCCACGTTTACCTGTATTTGAGTTTACCTGTATATGAGTATTCCACGTTTACCTGTAAAAAAGTACGAACATATACCTAACCATTCATTCAGTGTATTATGAGTGAATATCTTTTAAACGAAAATTATTTATTTATAAATAATATAGTTTTCCTGTCAAATACAATATGATGAGGAAACGATGTCTGTCTTTTTTGCTCAGGTGTGGAAGATCAAACAAAAGTATTAAAAAAATTAAATTTAGGCATATACCTAAGGCAATTAAAAAAAAAGCTATTGGGAAGCATTATATGTATGTATGTACATAATATATCAAATTAATTATATTTATTTATCTTATTGTTAAAATTAAATTTCCACTCATGATTTCTTTAGAAGGTTTACATTATGTAGATCGTTAAAAAAACAAAAATATACGGAATTTATAACTACATATGTATGTACCTACTGCATTTCTTTAAAGAAAAAAATCCTAAATAACCTAAAATAACTTATTTTTTACAACAATGTAACTTATTTTTTACAACTTTTACAATAGTGTAACATTTTAAACGTATGTAGACAAAGTCGACTGGCAAGGTCTACATACTGTTTTTTAAGAAGTAACAAAAAATTATACTTACATTTTAATGTACCTTTAATTTATGTATTTTGAAAATTTTAAATCCCTTTTATTATTTTAATACATATGTATGTAATGTTAATGTATGTTATGTATTTAATTATAAAGTTCTAAACAAATTTTTCTTTTAAAAGAAACTTTATAACTTTTATTTTTACTTATAAAAGAAATTTACTTGCCTTTGCAATTAAAAATAAAAAGCGCGCTCTAAATAACATTAAAAAAAATATCAACAAAAACAATAACAAAAATAAACGACCGCTCTATACTTTTTTTTTTTTCCTAAGGGAGGTGGGAATCTTCCAAAGACACCAAGAATTTCCCCTTGGTAGTGTCAGATTCTTACTGACTAAACCCACCTCCCCCTTTAGCCAATATAGTGGATTGAAACCCTTACCTGCGAACGCAGTATATTGGCTAGGGAGTAGGGATAGGAAAGGATAGGGAAATGGATACGGAAACATTGAATTGGAAGTGGGACTATAAGGAAACAATGAATCCGCCTATTATTATTATTTTGCTAACAGTGACTAAAGCCGTCACAACAGCTACAACATGTAGTATTAGTATATATTACTACATGAGGCAACCCCCACTGTCACTGTAGCGGCTGCTATTATTGGTATTAATATTCTTATTAATATTATTATTATTTTACTACAGAGTCAGCGCCATCAGTAGATTACAACATGCAGCAGTATATAACACCTTACTTGCATGATATAACCAAATATAGCCCCACTGTAGTAGCTATTATTATTATTACTATTATTATTATTATAATTATTGTTATATTATTATTGTACTATTTATTATACTATTTAATTGTACTATTATTATTATTATTATTATCATTTTACCACAGAGTCAGCGCCATCAGTGGATTACAACGTGCAGCAGTATATAACACCTTACTTGCATGATATAACCAAAGATGGCTCTACTGTAGTAGCTATTATTATTATTATTATTATTATAATTATTGTTTTACTATTACTATTATTATTATTATTATTATTATTACTATTATTATTATTATTATTATTACTATTATTACTATTATTATTGTTGTTATTATTTTACTACACAGTCAGCGCCATCCGTGAATTACAACATGCAGAATATATAACACCTTACTTGCATGATATAACCAAAGATGGCTCCACTGTAGCAGCTATTATATATTATTAATTATTATTATTATTATAATTATTATTATAATTATTATTATTATTACTATTATTATTATTATTATTATTATTACTAATATTAATTATACGATATAAAAGTACTACATATTTTTTTTTTATTTATGACCTGACCGGGGTTTGAACCCAAGACCATTCGATTGAAAGGTTGGCGACTTAACCACTGCGCCATGAGTCAGATTATGTATATTAACTTAAATGTTAATACACATAATTTCCTCCTCGTATATATTATATATTGTATAAATACAGACAGCCATTCAAATAAAAAACAATAGTAGGTAATCCCGCACTTGGGGATGGGCAAAAATCATGCCATATCGCACCGAAGACCACGCCCACTGACCTATATTTTGATTGATGGGTTTAATGTAGGTTATTCTTGGTTAGTAGGTCAAAAACTTGTTTTGTTTGTTTTGGTTTAGGTTATAAGCATGGGTTATTAACCTATAAGTTGCAAGTGGTTGGTATAGTAGGAAATTAAGGTTGTTGGTACTGTAGAAGTTGTTAGGCAAGGTTAATGAACTGAACAAGTTTAGGATATTTAGGGTTTTCAATAAATTCATTGATACTTTGTAATAGGATATCATACAAATAGAAAGATGATTTTTTTCAGGTCAAATCAAGTTTATTTTTTTAAATTGTGCAAAATCGCATGCTTAATAAAATATACCTATATACGTAAAAGGAGATAAAAGAAACGAAAAAAACTTGTTTTTATTATTTAATAAGAAAAATATTCATAAGTACTTTTGAATACCAAGATGTAAATAATAAAAATAAAAACAAAACGTAAACAAGAAGTAGGTACAAAGTGTATTTTTGTTTATTAAAGAAGATCAATAATTGTTGTAAGTTGTTATTATAGTTTTAAAGCTGCAAAATAAAAACAAAATAAAAATTATGGAATTATAGGTATCTGTTATGTAAGATTTTTTCTGTTCTATAATTACATTGAGAAAATAACCGGAAATCTTTGATTTACTTGGTTTTGTTATTATTGCGTTACATTCTATACTGTAAGGAATCAAAAAGGCAAGTTAATTGCTTTTGGTACATATTTGAAAACAAAAATAAAACAAATTTATTTATATGTTTGAAATAATTTTGTATTTGAAAATATTTTACAATTTTACAGAAATCTGTGTTGGAAAATTTTTTTACGATGATCAGATGTTAAGATTTTAGAAATAGCGAGACCAACTTTTTCTATACGTCGTTGAAATCTACTTCTATCACATGCGTATTCTTCCCAATGACCTTTCCTTGCTGATGTGTAAGCATAGACCCATACATGCATAACGTGAATTTCTTGTTTTATGTTGAAGTAAACTTTTTTTTTGTTATTTAAATTCATATTGTGCAAGTATGAAAATTAAAGGTCTTAATCTAAAATTTTTTCTTTTAAAAGATGCATATATACATTAAAACAATTTTTAATAGCACATCTGAAACTCTTGTTTGATAAGTGTATAGGACCATTTTGAATTGAAGTTTTCAATCTTTTGTAATGATGGCAAGTCTCTGCTTAGATCTTCTATTTTAACACTGTCAATATACTTTTGAAGGAAAAGGTTTTTTTGTTCTCCTTTAACATAAATTTTTTCCGCTGACTCTAAATAGTGTTTTAATATACATTTTACATCTAAATATTCAACTAAACCGTTATTCCATTTAAGTCCATTTATTTTATTTTCGCAATACTGGTTATTATATTTCACATCTTGACTAAGCTCTTCTGCGGGGTACGGTGCTTTGAAATGATACACAGTTGGAATTAAACTTCCTTTTTCAAGTATGGCTAATTCTTAGGAAATATTATTTTTCATTTCCTTGCAAAAATTGTAGGTCAACTATAAAAACTTGTTTAACCATGTCGAAGGTTTGTAAAAGAATGATCAATGAAATAACTAAATTTCATTTCGAAAAAGAGATGTTCATATAAATATAGGTTAGCAATGATTGTTTTAACTAATACAACTATGTTGTTTCACCCATTTACAATGATGGTGGCGGGGCCATCCTGCTGTGGTAAAACCACATTTATTCGTAATTTAATAAAATATAAAGAAGAAAATATACTACCACATATTAATAGAATTATTTGGTGTAATCCAGACAAAAATGCTGTTCCACTATATATGAAAGATGTTGAATACAAGTATACTAACATTATTCCAGATTTTATTGATAATCAAGAACCTTTGTTAGTTATTATCGATGATATGTTGTTAAGTTCTCATGATAAGTTTGTATGTGATTTATTTACTAGAGGATCACATCATAGAAATGTATCTGTAATATTTGTAACACAAAATGTTTTTCACCAGGGTAAATTTTCAAGAGATATTTCACTCAACTGTAAGTATTTAGTACTTTTCAAAAATCCAAGAGATAAATCGCAGATATTACCTCTAGCTTGCCAAATATATCCCAATCAAATTAAAGCATTTGAAAAAGTATATAATGATGTGACGTCAGTCCCATATGGCTATATATTAATAGATCTTACTCAAGACGTTAATGATATATTTCGATTAAGAAGTGATATATTTGGGAAAGGTTTGTGTTATTGTACGAGAGATCAATTAGAACAATTTGGGGAGGAATATGAAACTTTTGAAGACCAATCGACATATATTGCACCTATTAAAAACCTCTAAACCAAAATTCCAGAAAGTAATTATAAAACACTGTGACCCTGAAGTAATAAAAACATTTTGCGAAATCTCTTTAAATATTTTAAAAGATAATTGTAATCTGAGTAAAAAAACAACAACCCAATTACGAAAGTATAAAAAAGAATTAAGATCACTTATTTGCCGGAAAAAATCTATAAATAGCAAAAGAAAAATTATTATTCAACGTGGTGTATTTTTACCTACACTTCTTGGTGCAATACTATCAGGGATAATCGGAAATTTTATAAAATGAATAATACAACATTTAATAAAATGATAATTTTAAAACCTGAGATTTATGAAAGAATGAAGCAAAATGCAGACATTGAACTCAATGAATTGGATAAAAATATGAAAAAGTATTGTTAAATAAACATCTCACGAATAATCAAAAATGATATTTATACAGACAAAATTGATTTAAAATAAGAAACAAAAAACGACAACTTCCTAGAAATAAAGAGGAGAAAATAAAAATTACGGAAACAAAAGGTACTCAAACTCGTGCAAAACCAATGTACATAGATTCGGAAACTCAATCGCATTTTCCTGAATATAAGAATGTTGGAATACAATGTATGGTGAAGAATGGGAAAAAAGTACTCAAATATTTATTAAAGGTATGCAGAAAGATATGATAGGAATTGGAACATCATATATGCCATACATAGAAAAACAAATGATATGCGACTGGAAAGTTTTTCTACTACCAACACTAATTCAAAATATACGCCCACTTAATAGGTTTACAAGAAAAGAAGTTGAACGACAGTTGATTTGGGGAATTTTTAATTTTATAAACGATGAAGTTCATTATACACAACCAACAAAAGCTGAGGAGATGCCTAAAAATTTAAGTTACACCACAATATGTGTTACTAAGCCTAAAATAAATATAAAAATAAGAGCAAATTGCGTTTATACCCTCGAAGGACTTTTGACAACATGTTTCAATCAAGTATCTTTTAAAGTTACAGATTTAAAAAAATATAAATCACGTGTAATAGAAGCTTTCAAAACTTTTATAGATAGTGTACAATTGATTCCCATTAGTAAACCAGATATGTTTTTTATATACACAGGCATAATTGAACCGCAAAAAATAGGTGATAAAGATATAAGGTGTTTAAGATCTGTTAACATACAAAATTCTTTCACTGATACTGTAAAAGAATTCAGTAATATTCAATATTGCAATGTGGATAAATCATTTAATAACATTTCATTACTTTTATGTGATAAATATGGATACAAAATAAACTTTTCCAATAGTTCAATTCCAACAAAAATTGTATTACATTTTAAAAAAGTATAAATGAAAGCGATTTTACAAAACTCTATATTATTTTATTCATTATGGAGAGAGCGTACTACAAATATTATTTAGTTCAATCAGGAAAAGGTCTTGAGGATATTGGTCTTTTGTTACACTCAATTGTACCTTATCAAAGGGGACGAGGGTTAGGGAGCTTTTTCGATGGTCTTTTTAGATATTTAAAACCAATATTTACGTCTGGAGCTAATATATTAAAAAAAGAGGTTATTAACTCTGGTATTAATGCATTATCTGATATTGCCACAGGTGCAAATGTAAAAGAAGTGGTTCAAGATCGAAGTAAAGAGATAATGAAAAATGTAAGACGAGGTGCAGTTCGGAAACTCAATGAAATGTATGGACAAGGCAAAAGAAAACGAAGAAAAGTTATAAAAAGACCTCTCATTAATAATTTAAATTATTTTACGTCGAAGCGACGCAAAGTTAATAACAAAACAAACAAAAAGATATTTTTGAATAATTATGATTGAATGTATGAAATCAGAGCTTGATATTTTTAAAACACAGCCTATTCAGTCAAGTATTTTACGATCTGAAGAAGTTTCCTATAACCCTATTGCTTCTTTAGATAATCCATCTGTCATAGAATTTGTTTCACTAGGGCACGGTGATACATATAGAGACTTGTCTTCGACATATCTAAAATTAAAAGTACAAATTTTAAAAAAAGATGGAACTCAATGGAATAAAGATAAAAAAATTGATGGAACACCTATACAACAACCAAGTGTGGTTAATAATATGTTACATTCATTAATAAAACAATTCAATGTTCAACTAAATGGAAAGAATATATCTCCATCAGATGGCAACTATCATTACAGAACTTATATTGAATCATTGTTAAATTATGCTACGGATGCCGCTACAACGCATTTGGAGTGTGGTGGATGGATGTTAGATAAGCCAAATATAGCAAAAACAGATAATAGTGGTTCAAAAGAACGTCAAAAATTATTCCAAAATAGCAATGTAGTGGAACTTATGGGGAAACTACATTTAGATATGTTTAACCAACTTACACTTCTTATAAACAATGTCGATGTTCGAGTTATCCTAACATTAGAAAAACCAGATTTTTACCTCTTTGCAGATGATACTGATGAATCTCAACTGAAAATTTTAGAAGCCACTTTATTATGACACATGTAACAATTAATCCTAGTGTGCTATTAGCACATAATGCTGTATTGGAAAAAACTAATGCCAAATACAATTACAAACGGGTAGAGGTAAAAACTTTTACCATTCCACAGAATAGTTCATCAATATCACTTGATAATGTTTTTATTGGACAGTTGCTAAACACAATCATTTTTTGCATGACAGAAAATACAGGTTACTCTGGAAAAAGTTCAAAAAACCCATACAATTTTAAACATTTTGATATTTCACAATTTGTGTTAAACGTAAATGGTATTCAAATACCTAATTCAGCAATTGAAACCAGTTTTTCAGATGAAAATAATTGCTGTACAAGAGCATACAGTACACTTTTTTCAGGAACTGGAATTTACCATAATGATAAAGGTCATCAGATAACAAAAACCATGTTTAGTAATCGTTTTTCATTCTAGTTTTTGATTTAACTCCAGATGTGTGGAAATGAAGTGTGTCAAGGTCTACTAAATCAAGGTACAGTTAGAATTGAGGCAAGGCTATCAAAACCACTTACATCTACACTGACTGCTATTGTTTATGGAGAATTTGATGTAAGTTTACAAATTGATAAAAACCGAAATATATTCTCAAACCTATAAATAGCATATATAAAAGTAAATTTGAATATTTGACAAAATGTCACTGTCTTGTGCACTTCTGGATGTAACATTTTGTAGTGATGATAATAATACCTTGTTGGCGAAAGATATTTGTATAGTTGGTTTTAAAGAACCTTGTAAAAAGTTTGTAAAAGAGCTCAAGTATAAATTTCCAACTAGGGATTTTATAAATGATAATTTTGATAATTACTCTTTTGGAACTGTGTACAACGATAAAATAAATAAAGAGCTCTGTCAAATACTAGAAAAATTTGATGTTATTATAACAAATAAAAAAATCAAAAAAGAGTTTTTATCAAATTATATTAAAGAAACAACTAAAGTATATGACTTGAGTCAATTTGATTGATGAATACCCTAGAGATAAGTGACGTATTAAGATGTAAGAAACACACACGTAAATTTTTTAAAGGAGTTTTTGCTCTGGATCAACTCCCCAGAATAATTGAAAAAGAAACTTTTTTAATTGTAAACACTGATAAATCAAAAGATCCGGGAACACATTGGTTAGCTATTTTTAAGCCAAAGAATGGCTATGTTGAATATTTTGATTCGTTTGGTAGAAAACCAGATAAATTAGAAATTTTAAGTTACTTAAAAAATCAATGTATAATTTTTAATAAGAAACAGTTACAAAGTAACTATTCAGACGCTTTTAACGCTTTTTTAAAAAAATTTAATAAAGGAAATCAACTAGAAAACGATAATTATATTTTAAGCACCTTTCAAAATGTATTTGGAAAATATAACTCATTACAAATTTGTGTTCCTAAAACGTATAAATAATAAAAACAATATAAACAGGTTTTAGTAAAATTAAAGGAATGGAAGCACCAGGTCAGAACACAAATTTATTGCTAAGTTACACATATTTTCTCAATAAGAGTCATACATTAAAAATTGCTGTTGGATTTGACTGTGAGTCATTTGAAGCGTCAAGTATAATTCACCGTATTGGTAAAAAGTCAATTGTCCTAAAATATCATGAATGGAATAAATTTTATTACGAATTTAACAAAAAACTCGATAAGCTGATAGTAAAAGATATAAAACAGAACTTTCATCATGGGCTAAAATCAGCGAACAGGCAAAGTATAAGTATTAACAAAGAAGAAGCAGAGCAGTTTTACAATTTAAGCGATTTTCTTCACGCAGTGATGACCTATTATAAATCTGCTGAGTTAAATGTAAAAGACTATGTTCGGGAATATCTAAATTTATGTGTCAAACAACAAGTATTTAGGTTAGATAGAGAAATTTATGTACCAATACAACGTTTTAATGTACAATGTAATTATTCAAGGTTATTTTTTGAAATTCCTGTAATTTTAAAGGAACAAATCTGTAATATACTACATAAAACAAACAAAATAAATCATAACAAATAATATAAAAATTTTTATTTTTTATTTATATGTTTTAGATAGACAAATATTTTTCTGTACACCTTTCATTAGATTATTTAATTAAAATTATTTAGGATTATTAAATCATTGAAATAATCAAGATCTCCCTGCTGATTATTTATGTCCCAAATTTCATTAAATGGAACTGCTTCCTCATCTTTCTCAATTTCTTCTTCCACTTCTTCTTCTTCGTCTTCTAATTCAACTATCTGGAACGGTGGTATAAATTCCTCAGTTTCTGCTAAATCTTCGTCGTCCATGGTGGACGTAATTTCATTTTCTTGTATCTGACCTTGTGTATTTACATCATCTTTAAATGGAAATGATGTGGAATCAGGCAGCATTTCAGTGAGTTGTTGAGCAGTCAGAATGGAAATGAATTAAATTTGAAAATAAAAGTTGAGTTATATACTCATGTAGAAAAGTATAAAAGCAAATTAAACTCAATTAGATGATTAGTTTAAACCATGCTTTGGTCTATCATTTTATATATAATAATTATTATAACATTATCTTTAACATTTTTGAAACAAAATGTCAAGAGCTCAAATAGTGACTGAAATTCATAGACAGGCAAGTCGTAAATTTCTTAGAAGAAAATTCAAACAGAAAGGTCTAAATGACACGTGGCAAATCGATTTAGTCGAATATGGAAAATTTAATAATGGTTATAAATATTTGCTGACGGTCATTGATACTTTTTCCAAATATGCCTATGCTGAACCTGTGAAATCAAAAAATGCTGAAAATGTTTTAAATGCCTTAAAAACAATTATTATTAGAGCTAAAGTTATACCAAAAAATATTCACTCTGATCAAGGCAAGGAATTTTTAATTTACAATTTCAAAATTATATGAAAGAAAAATCCATCAATCATTATCACACATTTAGCGAATTAAAAGCATCAATTGTTGAACGATTTAACCGTACATTCAAAAATTCTATGTGGAAAAAATTTGGTTTAAACGGGAATTATAAATGGTTACCTATTATACAATCATTAATAAAAGAATATAATTCAACAAAACATAGGACAACAAAACTTCCTCCTGAAAAAATTACAAAGAAAAACGAAAAAAATATACTGCGGAATGTATATACTGAGCCTAAAATTTTTCAAAAAAGTAAATATAAAACTGGAAATTTTGTAAGAATAAGTAAATATAAAGGTCATTTCGAAAAAGGTTATCAACCGAATTGTATTGAATTGATCAACTGAAGTATTGGTCCTGAAGTATTTAAGATTGATAAAATCAATAATACTTATCCTGTTACATATCAATTATCGGACTATACTGATACGCCAATTTATGGGGGTTTTTATCAAGCTGAGCTTACAATTGTAAAATACCCAGATACTTATCTTGTAGAAAAAATTCTGAAAAAGCAAGGAAATAGAGTTTTTGTTAAATGGCTTGGTTTTGATGACACACATAATACTTGGATAAATTCAACAAATATTGTTTAATATCTGTAAAATAAAACTCTAATAATCACCTGAAAATAAAACTTGAAAACATCTGAAAAATAAAATAAAATCTTAACGTCTGAAAAATCAAATAAAATCTTAACATCTGAAAAATGAAAATAAAATTAAAACAGTAGAAAATTTCTTTGAAATAAAATTTTTTTTATTTTATATAAAATTAGTCTAAGACTATTACTGATTTGCGGCGAATTCAAAATCACCACGTTCTTCTTTTAAATTTAATTGGCTTTCTTTAGATTTATGAGGAAATATTCATTTTTTTCGATTTCCTCACGGAAATCATTATCTTCAAATACCGCAACTTTTTGATGCGGTATAAATATAATATTATTTAGGGTCTGGAAGACCCATTTTTTTACCGTAAACGGTGTTTAACTTTTTAATTTTATTTATTTTATAGAGCCTACTTGGTTCTATATCTTTAACTTTTAAAAATTTAAAATTTTTTTTTTTTTAAATTAAATAATTCCACCAGTTTCCTTTTTCTGATGGGATTTGATGTTGCCTTACTCTGATAATCTTGTTGTTGCTGTAGTTGCTGTTGTTGCTGTTAATGTTGCTGCTGTTGCGGTTGTTGCTGTTGTTGCTGTTGTTGTTGATGATGATGCTGTTGATGTAGTTGTTGTTGTTGTTGATGAAGATGAGTAGAAGCGTCATCTTCATTTTTCGCCTTTCTCCTTTTCGCAGAAAGACGCACTGCTGTACTAGTAGTAGCAGTTGTAGCAATTGCAGCCTCTTCTGCAGTCATGAAGAAGTTACTGAAATATTAAATATTCTTGTGCCATATCTTGCTTGTTTGAAATTAAACTGATATTTTTTGTATAAAATCCCGATGTATTTATACTAATTAAAATGTATTGAAGATAAATTTAGATTGCTTTTTGTTTTTCAATTCTTTCTATTTTAAGATAGTATTAAGATGAGATTCTAGTTAAACAACTATAATTTATTAAAGCGACCTTTGATTACAATGTAATTGTTCATTTAACAGAGTGAATCTGTATTAAAAATTTAATATTATTCTGTTATTCAAGCATTTAACATCTAAAATTCGTATAAAGAAAATGTCGAAAAAAATTATTTTACAAAAGTTTCTTACCGAAACTATAACACCTTATATAATCGAAAGTGAAAATTCGATATTTGTTAAACGGTTTAATATGAACGGGCACAAAATAAAATTTGTAATTAAATCCGTACCTGACAATAGAGAACCAATTAGCTGGATTAAGGATGCTATAATCAACATTGCTGTGAAAGATGTGAATTCCAGGGATAAGATTGGGTTAACATTTTGTGGAGAGAGCTTTGAACATCAAGGTCCTGCGTATCTCAGTTTTAGATCCGCTCATGGATTAAAATTTAGCGACGTTTGGGATGTAATTTCCAATGTTTTCCAAAGTAATTCTGAAGGTAGTTATTTATAATACATTTTTGGCTTAATTTATTATAAACTATTTTTATTTTACGTCTACAGGTTTAAGTACAGACACTTCTTGTTTAACAGTTACCCATGTTAAATTACCCGTTGGTAGAGGTAGAAGTAATAAATATTCAAATTTTGATGAGGAATGCTTAAAAAGGAGAGGAATAATAGCAATAAAAATAGCGATAATTTATGCCGCGAGCACTTGTTGTTTCAATAGCTAAAATTGAAAAATTTAATTATTCTGAAAAAATTCCAAAAAATATAGGAAAACTTCAAACTTTAACAGCTTTAAAATTATTAGAAAAATCAAAAATAACAATTCCATCTGAAGGTTGCGGAATTCGTGAATTGAATCAATTTCAAAAATTTTTACACAAACACAAGATTGTTGAATATAAATATGGAACAAGGGGTGCAGAAATAATATTTGAAGAATTGAATAATGGGAAAAAAATTAACTTGTTATATCATAATAATCATTACAATGTAATAACCTCACTAACAGCTGCTTTTTGCACAGCATTTTATTGTGAAGAATGTCATATTCCGTACTCTAAGAAAAATGAACATAGATGTTCGAAAAGTTGCCCTTGCTGTCAAAACTCACCAGCTTGTTCACTTAATGTTAAAATATTTTATGTATGCAGTGTAATCGAACATTTCGTGGTCAAACATGTTTTGAAACACATAAGGCTTCCAGTTCAAAAAATAGAAGCATCTGTGAAGAAATTAGAAAGTGCAAATCTTGTTTTAAAGTTCATAAAAGCAGTAGGACTCATATATGTGGAGAATATTTTTGTAACCTTTGCGATAATCATGTTCCTGAAAACCATAAATGCTTCATTCAGCAAGACAAAACAAAAGTATTTTATGATTTAGAAACAAGACAAGAAGAAATTAGCTCTACAAAAATAAAAGAACATGTTCCAAGTTTATGTGTGGATCAGCTAAGATGCTTTAAATGTATTAACATTGATTCTCTATACTTCTGTGGAAAATGTAAATTAAGAGAGAGAATTTTTAAAACGAAAAATGTGATAGAGGATTTTATGGAATTTATTTTAAAATTAATAAAGGAATTCAAAAAGATTGTATAATTGCTCATAATGGTCAGGCGTTTGACCATCAATTTATTCTGAATTATATACTCAATAAAACTGTACTTGAACCAAAGTTAATTATGCGAGGTACAAAAATTATTGTTATGATAATTGATAATATTAAATTTATAGATTCTATGAATTACTTTCCTATGGCCTTGGCAAAATTACAAAAAGCTTTTAATTTATCAATCATTTTGAAAAAGGGTTATTTTCCGCATCTATTTAATAAATTGGAAAATGAAAATTACATTGGCCCACTTCCAGCAATTAAATACTATAACTCTAATACAATGAAAGCAGATGAGCGTAATGAATTTTTAAGGTGGTATGAACAAAATAGAAACTCAGAATTTAATATGGAGAAAGATATTTTAGATAATACTGTATAAATGATGTTGAAATTCTAACTGGTTTTCAGAAAATTTTTTATAGAAGAATGTAATGTGCAACCATTTGTAGAAGCAACAACAATAGCTTCAGCCTGTAATCTTGTATATAGAAGAAACTTTCTCAAATCGAATACTATAGGAATTATACCAAGAAAAGGATATGCGATGGAAGACAATCAGTCAAAAATTGCCATGCAATGGCTTATTTGGGAAAAATATTTGAGAAAAATTGATTTGAAATGTGCATTTAATGGAAAAGAAAAACAAATCGGAAATGTTAAAGTCGATGGATTTTGCGAAGAGACTAAAGAAATATTTGAATTTTACGGTTGCTATTATCATGGACATCCAAACCAGATGTTTAACAAACCAGAGGGATATACCATTACATGATAACTCTGGCGATACTTTGAATCTACGATATGAAAAAACATTAATGAGATCAGAGTTTATAAAATCATGGGGATATAAAGTTCTTGAAATGTGGGAATGTGAATTCCGGGAGCTAATGAGACACAATGAAAATATGAGATATTTAGAAAATCATTCATTAATTAATTTAGTTCCTTTAAATCCTCGTGATGCATTTTATGGCGGAAGAACGGGAAATACTTACACACATTATAAATGTAAACAAGGAGAAAAAATTAAATACATAGATGTATGTTCCTTATACCCATATGTTTGCAAACGAGGAAAATTTCCCATAAACCATCCTAAGATTTATGTTGGAGAAGATACTTGCTCTAAGTTAAACAGAATGACTATTGACGGTATTATTAAATGTAAAATCTTACCACCAACAAATCTATTACACCCCGTGTTACCTGTCAAACAAAATAATAAATTGATGTTCTCACTATGTAACACTTGTAGTGAACAAAAATATCAAGAAAAATACTGTGAACATACAGACGATGAAAGAGCATTTGTAGGAACTTTGGTAATTGATGAAATTAAAAAAGCAATTGAAAAAGGGTATAAAATTTTAAATATTTATGAAGTTTGGGAATACGAAACAGTAAAAAATGACAATTGCAATGGTATTGATGGTTTATTCACTAAAATGATGAATAAATTTATAAAGATTGAACAAGAAGCTTCTGGGTGGCCAATAAAATGTCAAACTCAAAAAGAAAAGGAAGAATATATTGACAGTTTTTTTGAAAAGGAAGAAATTAAATTAGAATACGATAAAGTAGTTAATAATCCTGGTTTAAGATCTTTTGCTAAAATTATTTTAAACTCATTCTGGGAAAAATTTGGGCAAAAGGAAAATCAACAACAAACCACCATTATAAATCAACCTTTTAAACTTTACGAGTTAATAACAAACTCCTCTGTAGAAGTATGTCACATATTTCCAGTAAATGAAGAAAACATAGTGGCTAGCTAGAAGTATAAAGAAGAAGCAGCAACTTCTTTATCTACTGTCAACGTAAGTATCGCTGCTTATACAACAACACATGCTCGTCTTGAACTTTACAGTTAACTAGAGAAGCTAGATAGTAGAGTATTATATTATGACACCGATTCGGTATTATATTATGACACTGATATACACTGATATATTATTCGGTATTATATTATGACACCGATTAGTCGAGAAGGAGAATATGAACCACAAACAGGAGAATTTATAGGAGACATGACAGATGAGTTAGAGTGTTATGGTATAGGGAGTTATACTACAGAATTTGTAAGTGGTGGTCCCAAGAACTACGCCTACAAAATTTACTAATATAATACCGAAAAAATTGTTTGTAAAGTTAAAGGATTCTCTCTTAGTTATGAAGCTTCACTAAAAATTAATTTTAATAGCATAAAGGAAGTAGTTTTAAATTCATTGAAAAGCACAGACACATACGTCATTTCAGAAAATATTTGTCGAAATAAAAATCACGATGTACTTACGATTCCTGAAATAAAAAACTATCAACCAAAATCGGAAAAACGAAAATTTAATGAAGATGGTAGTTCTTTACCGTATGGATATAATAGGAAAAAATCACGTGTTGATAAGTAAATCATTCAAATTTGTTTACATATTAATTTAAAATTTTTAAAATCTTAACATCTGGTTATAGTAAAAAATTTTTCAACTTAGATTTAAATAAAAATATAATAATAAAAAATTTAATAAAAGATTTTTAACATAAAAATAAAAATGTCTTTTATTTTTATCTTATGTTTACAAAATAGGTACCAAACCCAATTAACTTCTTTTTGATTTTTATTATTTTTTATTTTTTCATTTCTTACAGCATAGAATGGAACATAATAATAACAAAACAAAGTAAAATCGAAGATTTCAGGTTATTTTCTCAATCTTCTTATAGAACAGAAAAAAGAAATCCTACATAACAGATGCACCTATAATTATATAATTTTTTTCTTTCTTTTGTTTTTATTTTTACTTTTTTACTGCATTTATAAATTTTAACATTGTTTAAAAGAGTCAAACTAGTTTTAACAATTTATTTTACACCAGGTAAACAGAAATTAAAAGAATGCAAAATATTTTTTAAGTTCATATGTACTTAGAACAAAATATAGAATATAGAGAAACAACTCATATCCTAGAATAGGTAACATATTTTTCTTATTTTTATTTTACACCTTAAAGCTATAATAACAACTTTTAACAATTATTAATCTTCTTTATAAGCCAAACTACACTTTGTACTTCTTGTTTACGTTTTGTTTTTATTTTTATTATTTACATCTTGGTATTCAAAAGTACCTATGAATACTTTTCTTATTAAATAATAAAAACAAGTTTTTTTCGTTTCTTTTATATCTCCTTTTACGTATGTAGGTATATTTTATTAAGCATGCGATTTTGCGCAATTTAAAAAAATAAACTTGATTTGATCTGAAAAAAATCATCTTTCTATTTGTATGATATCCTATTACAAAGTATCAATGAATTTATTGAAAAACCTAAATATCCTAAACTTGTTCAGTTCATTAACCTTGCCTAACAACTTCTACAGTACCAACAACCTTCATTTCCTACTATACAACCACTTACAACTTATAAGTTAACAACCCATGCTTATAACCTAAACTTCTTTAGTTCACTAACTTTGCCTAACAACTTCTACAGTACCAACAACCTTCATTTCCTACTATACAACCACTTGCAACTTATAAGGTAACAACCCATGCTTATAACCTAAACCAAAACAAACAAAACAAGTTTTTGACCTACTAACCAAGAATAAACATTAAACCCATCAATCAAATATAGGTCAGTGGGCGTGGTCTTCGGTGCAATATGGCATGATTTTTTCTCATCCCCAAGTGCAGGATTACCTACTAACAATCATATGCACATATTAAAATGATTCTATTCAAATTCTTATAGACACTCACACATCTGTAAAAATTACATTAAAAAAATAGAATTCTGATCAAATCATAACAATATCAATAATATTTTTTTATAAGCTGTAGACATACTTTATGTAGGTTCATATGATTTCTGCATTAAATTTGAGAATTCTGTATAGCAATATATATTTCTGTAAACATTTTAATAATATGCAGATTTTCGGGGTACTTCATTTTGTACATAATTAGCTAATAAATTTTGTCCGGGATGATTACTCTATATAGTATAGTTTCTTTATGCTAAATATCAAATAATTACACCGCTTTTAGGTGGCCAAAAGTGATGCATTACATTAATTAGTATGTTAGTAAATGGTGATAGATGTTAGAAAAACTTAATACTTAATTGGTTATTATCATTGTTAGTAACTACTTATTAATGTTAGTGAATTAATGGCAAAAAAAGAATCTAACATGCTAGTTAATTGGTGGATTAAAAATCTTGATTGAATTAAATTAGTTCTGTTACTAACAAGTTAAGCAGACAACTAGACATTGTACTTACTACTTCAGGTCTTGAAAATATCCTAGGGGCTAGGGAATTCATTTTCATCATTGTAGATAACTATCATCCTCCAATGGATATTATTCTCAATATAAATTTCTTCAAAGAACCCTGTGGTTCTAAGATTTTTATATTAAATTAGCAAATATAATAGAGCTATTTCTATGAGGAATTAATAAATAGAAATGCTGAAAATATGCAATATTACAACAAAAATTTAAAGCTAATGAACAGAAAGATTCCTATATATTAAATAATATATAATTATTTGGTTTTTTATCTAGGTTGGCTGTAGTAAAAAGAGAAGAACACAAAATTCTAAACAACAAAATACTCAGGAAACAGATCCCTATGGCCCAGTTGGATTAATTAATACTTGATAAATTAGAAAGGCCTGAAGATCAGTTGGAAAACGCAATAGACTTTTTAAAACCATTACAGGTTTTAGTAAAAAATAGGAACGAAACATATTTATATATTAGCTTTTGAAGTTTCTCTTATATTAGTTATAAACTTTAAATTTACTTTTAGATTTAAATTGAAATAATATTAATATAACTTTAAAGAATTAACTGAACATTTTTAAAGAATTAAATTTTTTAGTTATCAGTATCTTTATATTGCTTTTCTTAATTAATTTAAATTAAACGGTTAAAAGATGTGTAATTCCTGGATGTAAATCCAATAATACTAACAATATATATTGTTTATATATTGTTTTTCGATTTACTAAAAAAGTTTTTCGATTTTCGAAAAAAGAGCCTTTGACTACATTATGAATAAGCGGCGTGTCAATTCGGATTGGTAACCGTAGGCCTATAGTTCTATATGTAAATTACAGTTTTTAGAATCATCTTTTTCTTTAAATAATCCTCAAAGGCCGCGTTTAATGTCAAATCCAATTAACCTGAATGTTCATTTAAAAAGAAAACGAAACATAGTACAAACAATGATAATTTAATTTTAAACTTTAAAAATTTAATTTTGAAAATTGAACAAAAAAAATTTAAATGGCTGGGATTTATACAAAGGTAAAAACAATTTCCTTTTATATGTTTTATCTGATAATAATCACTTCGGGCGTGATTTAAATTTAGAATAAATAACTATTAATAATCTGTTCGTTAACTACTTCACAGTTCACAGGTTTTAAAGAAAAACTAGCAAAAATATTTGAAAATATTTTGTCGGAAATTACGAAACGTGTATTTTGGTCTCAGCTAAAACAAATAATATCGTTTTTAATAGAGCGCAATTTTAATTTTATTTATTTTATAGAGTCTACTTGGCTCCATATCTTTAACTTTTAAAAATTTAAAAATTTTTTTTTTTTTAAATTAAATAATTCCACCAGTTTCCTTTTTCTGATGGGATTTGATGGTGCCTTACTCTGATAATCTTGTTGTTGCTGTAGTTGCTGTTGATGTTGCTGTTGTTGCGGTTGTTACTGTTGTTGCTATTGTTGTTGATGATGATGCTGTTGATGTAGTTGTTGTTGTTGTTGATGAAGATGAGTAGAAGCGTCATCTTCATTTTTCGCCTTTCTCCTTTTCGCAGGAAGACGCACTGCTGTACTAGTAGTAGCAGTTGTAGCAGTTGCAGCCTCTTCTGCAGTCATGAAGAAGTTACTGAAATATTAAATATTCTTGTGCCATATCTTGCTTGTTTGAAATTAAACTGATATTTTTTGTATAAAATCCCGATGTACTTATACTAATTAAAATGTATTGAAGATAAATTTAGATTGCTTTTTGTTTTTCAATTCTTTCTATTTTAAGATAGTATTAAGATGGAATTCTAGTTAAACAACTATACTTTATTAAAGCGACCTTTGATTACAATGTAATTGTTCATTTAACAGAGTGAATCTGTATTAAAAATTTAATATTATTCTGTTATTCAAGCATTTAACATCTAAAATTCGTATAAAGAAAATGTCGAAAAAAATTATTTTACAAAAGTTTCTTACCGAAACTATAACACCTTATATAATCGAAAGTGAAAATTCGACATTTGTTAAACGGTTTAATATGAACGGGCACAAAATAAAATTTGTAATTAAATCCGTACCTGACAATAGAGAACCAATTAGCTGGATTAAGGATGCTATAATCAACATTGCTGTGAAAGATGTGAATTCCAGGAATAAGATTGGGTTAACATTTTGTGGAGATCGCTTTGAACATCAAGGTCCTGCGTATCTCAGTTTTAGATCCGCTCATGAACTAAAATTTAGTGACGTTTGGGATGTAATTTCTAATGTTTTCGAAAGTAATTCTGAAGGTTATTTATAATACATTTTTGGCTTCATTTATTATAAACTATTTTTATTTTACGTCTACAGGTTTAAGTATAGACACTTTTTGTTTAACATGTTTTGTTTACCCTTGTTTTGCTTTTTGTTTAACATGTTTTGTTTTAACATGTTTTTAAAAATTTTTACACAAACACAAGATTGTTGTATATAAATATGAAACAAGCGATGCAGAAATAATATTTGAAGGATTGAATAATGGGAAAAAAATTAACTTGTTATATCATAATAATCATTACAAGTAATAATCGCACTAACAGCTGCTTTTTGCACATCATTTTATTGTGAAGAATGTCATATTCCGTATTCTAAGAAAAATGAACATAGATGTTCGAAAAGTTGCCCTTGCCGTCAAAACTCACCAGCTTGTTCATTTAATGTTAAAATATTTTATGTATGCAGTGTAATCGAACATTTCGTGGTCAAACATGTTTTGAAACACATAAGGCTTCCAGTTCAAAAAATAGAAGCATCTGTGAAGAAATTAGAAAATGCAAATCTTGTTTTAAAGTTCATAAAAGCAGTATGACTCATATATGTGGAGAATATTTTTGTAACCTTTGCGATAATCATGTTCCTGAAAACCATAAATGCTTCATTCAGCAAGACAAAACAAAAGTAAATTTTGAAAATTGCATTTTCGTATTTTATGATTTAGAAACAAGACAAGAAGAAATTAGCTCTACAAAAATAAAAGAACATGTTCCAAGTTTATGTGTGGATCAGCTAAGATGCTTTAAATGTATTAACATTGATTCTCTATACTTCTGTGGAAAATGTAAATTAAGAGAGAGAATTTTTAAAACGAAAAATATGATAGAGGATTTTATGGAATTTATTTTAAAATTAATAAAGGAATTCAAAAAGATTGTATAATTGCTCATAATGGTCAGGCGTTTGACCATCAATTTATTCTGAATTATATACTCAATAAAACTGTACTTGAACCAAAGTTAATTATGCGAGGTACAAAAATTATTGTTATGATAATTGATAATATTAAATTTATAGATTCTATGAATTACTTTCCTATGGCCTTGGCAAAATTACCAAAAGCATTTAATTTATGAATCAATTTGAAAAAGGGTTATTTTCCGCATCTATTTAATAAATTGGAAAATGAAAATTACATTGGCCCACTTCCAGCAATTAAATACTATAACTCTAATACAATGAAAGCAGATGAGCTTAATGAATTTTTAATGTGGTATGAACAAAATAGAAACTCAGAATTTAATATGGAGAAAGATATTTTAGAATACTGTATAAATGATGTTGAAATTCTAACTAGAGCATGTCTGGTTTTCAGAAAATTTTTTATAGAAGAATGTAATGTGCAACCATTTGTAGAAGCAACAACAATAGCTTCAGCCTGTAATCTTGTATATAGAAGAAACTTTCTCAAATCGAATACTATAGGAATTATACCAAGAAAAGTATATATGATGGAAGACAATCAGTCAAAAATTGCCATGCAATGGCTTTTTTGGGAAAAAGATTTGAGAAAAATTGATTTGAAATGTGCATTTAATGGAAAAGAAAAACAAATCGGAAATGTTAAAGTCGATGGATTTTTCGAAGAGACTAAAGAAATATTTGAATTTTACGGTTGCTATTATCATGGACATCCAAAATGTTTCACAAACCAGAGGGATATACCATTACATGATAACTCTGGCGATACTTTGAATCTACGATATGAAAAAACATTAATGAGATCAGAGTTTATAAAATCATGTGGATATAAAGTTCTTGAAATGTGGGAATGTGAATTCCGGGAGCTAATGAGACACAATGAAAATATGAGATATTTAGAAAATCATTCATTAATTAATTTAGTTCCTTTAAATCCTCGTGATGCATTTTATGGCGGAAGAACGGGAAATACTTACACACATTATAAATGTAAACAAGGAGAAAAAATTAAATACATAGATGTATGTTCCTTATACCCATATGTTTCCAAACGAGGAAAATTTCCCATAAACCATCCTAAGATTTATGTTGGAGAAGATACTTGCTCTAAGTTAAACAGAATGACTATTGACGGTATTATTAAATGTAAAATCTTACCACCAACAAATCTATTACACCCCGTGTTACCTGTCAAACAAAATAATAAATTGATGTTCTCACTATGTAACACTTGTAGTGAACAAAAATATCAAGGAAAATACTGTGAACATACAGACGATGAAAGAGCATTAGTAGGAACTTTGGTAATTGATGAAATTAAAAAAGAAATTGAAAAAGGGTATAAAATTTTAAATATTTATGCAGTTTGGGAATACGAAACAGTAAAATATGACAATTGCAATGGTATTGATGGTTTATTCACTAAAATGATGAATAAATTTATAAAGATTGAACAAGAAGCTTCTGGGTGGCCAATAAAATGTCAAACTCAAAAAGAAAAGGAAGAATATATTGACAGTTTTTTTGAAAAGGAAGAAATTAAATTAGAATACGATAAAGTAGTTAATAATCCTGGTTTAAGATCTTTTGCTAAAATTATTTTAAACTCATTCTGGAACATTCATTAGTAGGAACTTTGGTAATTGATGAAATTAAAAAAGCAATTGAAAAAGGGTATAAAATTTTAAATATTTATGCAGTTTGGGAATACGAAACAGTAAAATATGACAATTGCAATGGTATTGATGGTTTATTCACTAAAATGATGAATAAATTTATAAAGATTGAACAAGAAGCTTCTGGGTGGCCAATAAAATGTCAAACTCAAAAAGAAAAGGAAGAATATATTGACAGTTTTTTTGAAAAGGAAGAAATTAAATTAGAATACGATAAAGTAGTTAATAATCCTGGTTTAAGATCTTTTGCTAAAATTATTTTAAACTCATTCTGGGAAAAATTTGGGCAAAAGGAAAATCAACAACAAACCACCATTATAAATCAACCTTTTAAACTTTACGAGTTAATAACAAACCCCTCTGTAGAAGTATGTCACATATTTCCAGTAAATGAAGAAAACATAGTGGCTAGCTAGAAGTATAAAGAAGAAGCAGCAACTTCTTTATCTACTGTCAACGTAAGTATCGCTGCTTATACAACAACACATGCTCGTCTTGAACTTTACAGTTATCTAGAGAAGCTAGATAGTAGAGTATTATATTATCACACCGATTTGGTATTATATTATGATACTGATATACACTGATATATTATTCGGTATTATATTATGACACCGATTAGTCGAGAATGAGAATATGAACCAAAAACAGGAGAATTTATAGGAGACATGACAGATGAGTTAGAGTGTTATGGTATAGGGAGTTATACTACAGAATTTGTAAGTGGTGGTCCCAAGAACTACGCCTACAAAATTTACTAATATAATACCGAAAAAATTGTTTGTAAAGTTAAAGGATTCTCTCTTAGTTATGAAGCTTCACTAAAAATTAATTTTAATAGCATAAAGGAAGCAGTTTTAAATTCATTGAATAGCACAGACACATACGTCATTTCAGAAAATATTTGTCGAAATAAAAATCACGATGTACTTACGATTCCTGAAATAAAAAAATATCAACCAAAATCGGAAAAACGAAAATTTAATGAAGATGGTAGTTCTTTACCGTATGGATATAATAGGAAAAAATCACGTGTTGATAAGTAAATCATTCAAATTTGTTTACATATTAATTTAAAATTTATAAAATCTTAACATCTAGTTATCGTAAAAAATTTTTCAACTTAGATTTAAATAAAAATATAATAATAAAAAATTTAATAAAAGATTTTTAACATAAAAATAAAAATGTCTTTTATTTTTATCTTATGTTTACAAAATAGGTACCAAAACCAATTAACTTCTTTTTGATTTTTATTATTTTTTATTTTTTCATTTCTTACAGCATAGAATGGAACGTAATAATAACAAAACAAAGTAAAATCGAAGAATTCATTTTATTTTCTCAATCTTCTTATAGAACAGAAAAAAGAAATCCTACATAACAGATGCACCTATAATTATATAATTTTTTCTTTCTTTTGTTTTTATTTTTACTTTTTTACTGCATTCATAAATTTTAACATTGTTTAAAAGAGTCAAACTAGTTTTAACAATTTATTTTACATCAGGTAAACAGAAATTAAAAGAATGCAAAATAGTTTTTAAGTTCATATGTACTTAGAACAAAATATAGAATATAGAGAAACAACTCATATCCTAAAATAGGTAACATATTTTTCTTATTTTTATTTTACACCTTAAAGCTATAATGACAACTTTTAGCAATTATTAATCTTCTTTATAAGCCAAACTACACTTTGTACTTCTTGTTTACGTTTTGTTTTTATTTTTATTATTTACATCTTGGTATTCAAAAGTACCTATGAATATTTTTCTTATTAAATAATAAAAACAAGTTTTTTTCGTTTCTTTTATATTTCCTTTTACGTATGTAGGTATATTTTATTAAGCATGCGATTTTGCGCAATTTAATAAAAATAAACTTGATTTGATCTGAAAAAATCATCTTTCTATTTGTATGATATTCTATTACAAAGTATCAATGAATTTATTGAAAAACCTAAATATCCTAAACTTGTTCAGTTCATTAACCTTGCCTAAAATCTTCTACAGTACCAACAACCTTCATTTCCTACTATACAACCACTTGCAACTTATAAGTTAACAACCCATGCTTATAACCTAAACTTGTTTAGTTCACTAACTTTGCCTAACAACTTCTACAGTACCAACAACCTTCATTTCCTACTATACAACCACTTGCAACTTATAAGGGAACAACCCATGCTTATAACCTAAACCAAAACAAACAAAACAAGTTTTTGACCTACTAACCAAGAATAACCTACATTAAACCCATCAATCAAAATATAGGTCAGTGGGCGTGGTCTTCGGTGCGATATGGCATGATTTTTTCCCATCCCCAAGTGCAGGATTACCTACTAACAATCATATGCACATATTAAAATGATTTTATTCAAATTCTTATAGACACTCACACATCTGTAAAAATTACATTAAAAAAATAGAATTCTGATCATATCATAACATTATCAATAATATTTTTTTATAAGCTGTAGACATACTTTATGTAGGTACATATGATTTCTGCATTAAATTTTAGAATTCTGTATAGCAATATATATTTCTGTAACCATTTTAATAATATGCAGATTTTCGGGGTACTTCATTTTGTACATAATTAGCTAATAAATTTTGTCCGGGATGATTACTCTATATAGTATAGTTTCTTTATGCAAATAATGACACCGCTTATAGGAGGCCAAAAGTGATGCATTACCCTAATTAGTATGTTAGTAAATGGTGATAGATGTTAGAAAAACTTAATACTTAATTGGTTATTATCATTGTTAGTAACTACTTATTAATGTTAGTGAATTAATGGCAATGTTATTAATGGTAATAAAAAACAAAAAAACTAGCATCACAAAAAAAGAATCTAACATGCTAGTTAATTGGTGGATTAAAAATCTTGATTGAAT
>CAMUPU010000006.1:0-66015 GCA_947095535.1 Poecilobothrus nobilitatus | reverse complement strand
TTTCATTTTTTTTGTTTACTTTTAACTTGAACTTGATCATGTTTTCAATTTGTATTTCATGATCACAGCTTATATTATTAGCAATAGAATTGTTAACTCAAACTGTTAACTCAAAGCTTTTATTAAAGTAAAGACATATTTACCAAAAGTCTAATTTACATTGTATTACGAGAATAATAAAACGTTCCATTTAAAAATTATTTTGTATTCATTATGTGTTCAAATCAAGTTTTAAAAACTTTTTTAAAACATTTTTCAGATAAATATTAAATCAAGTTTAAATTAAATAATAATAAAAAATTGGTATTTAAACCAAACTTTCAACTTTAAACTTTTCATATGTTTAGTCTAATTTAGAATATTCAGCAGAATATTTAATTTATTCTGCTGAATATTCTATAATATTCTATAATTTATTCTACTGAATATTCTATAATAATTTAGAATATTCAGTAGAATATTCAGTAATTACCTGGCACTATAAAGAGTAAGTAGCAGATATTTTACCAACCGTAAATGTATGCATTGCCGCCTACACAACTACTCAGGCTCCTCTTAAATTATATAATTATCTGTAACAACTTGGTGATCGTGTACTATATTATGATACAGATTCCGTAATATATATAAGTAAAGAAGGACATTATGAACCAGAAATAGGGGAGTTTATTGGTGATATGACAGATGAGCTGGAATATTATGGTGTCAACAGTACAGTTACATTACAGAATTTGTAAGTGGTGGGCCAAAAAATTATGCATACAAAGTATTTAGTACTAAAGATGGAAAAGAAAAGATAACCTGTAAAGTCAAGGGAATTAATCTCAACTACTCAGCTTCTCAAAAGTTTAATTTCAATTCAATTAAAGATGCTGTGCTCAATTCGAATGACACCAATATCAACATACTCTCTTATAATATCTACTGCACACAAGAGGTCGTTACGGTCCCCGAAATCAAAAAATATCAGGCGAAATCAGAAAGACGTAAATTCTTCGATGATTTATCTTCTCAACCTTTTGGATATAAAAGAGTAAGAAGCTATTAAATAATGTAAAATATGTTAGAAAGCTGTAATTAAATATTTTATATAAAAAAAAAAACGAAATTTTTTTATTTATTTATTTATTTTTTATTTAGCATCCTTTAATTAGTATTTACAGAAATCGAAGCAAAAATGTATTATTATTCATTTTGCATTTTTTTTTGTCATATATGTAGGTTACAGTAAATTGATTTTTTCCATCTGGACCTTTCTTTTTTGCCAGCCATCTACAATTTTTCCTTAATTCATGAATAGTGACATCCCTTTTTAAGTCGGGGCAATAAAATTTAATATTTTGAATATCCATACGAATGCACAAATACTCGTAATAATTGAACCCGTCAACTAAAAAATGTATAACGTTCTTTTTGCCAGAACGTTTTTCGAAAAAGGTAACAACGGAGGCGGAGATGCAAGAGCTCAATTCCAAAAAATTTAAATTTAAATTTACAGAGAGAGATACCGCCAAATGGAATATGGTACTCTTTAATCTAATTCCGGAAATTTAGAAAAGCATAAAAATAAATATAGAATTACAAAAATTTAATTGTTTTTCTTTTCTTTTATTTTTTAAAATTTCAGGTTTCATGTTTCTTTTTACAGGTTCACTCTTTGGTCTTATACCAAAATGAAAAACTTAAAAATATATAAAACATAAAAATTCAAATATTCTTCTTTTATTTATTTTTAAAAATTTCAGGCTTAATTCTTTTTACAGGTTTAATTCTTTTTACATTTCAGGTTCGCTCTTTGGTCTTATTAAAATTAAAAAATGAAAAATAAATGAAACATAAAAAATTCAAATATTGTTCTTTTAGTTTTAAAAATTTCGGTTTTTTTTATTTTTATACCCTTTCCCAACTTCTGCCGGCTTCGACAAAGGAAACGTGGGCATTCTCGGAAAGCAGAAAAACTTTTCCACCGCTACTTCTGTTGACCCTGGTAATGGGGATATGGGTATTCTCTCAAGACAGAGAAGCTTTTCCACCGCCACTTGTGTTGACTCTGGTTGCTGAGGTCTGCGCTTTTCCTTCACTTGTGTGTGTTCATTCGATGTCGTTTACGTAAAGGAGTACCAGAAGAAGGAATTTTTAGATAAATTTGTTTCCAGTTCAGTAGAAGTTATCAATTTAGATAATAACATTCCATCTCTTCAGAAACTAAGATATTTCACAACCATTTGCCTTCACCATAACATTACTGAAAATTTAAAAAGATGTGCTGTAAAAAATTGTATGAATTTATATATGTGTTTAATAAAAGAAAATAATTGGTTTTAAAAAAATATTTGTTTTATTTATTGTTGACCAAGATAATTTTTCTGACAAAAACATAGGTATTTCATAAAATAGTCTGGAATAGTTACACTGAGCTATGTGTAAATTCATTGGAATGTAGAAATCTTCTTGTTCCAATCTTAGTTTATTCTTTTCAATACATCTCTCAAAAAATTTTAATACATATTCTCGTATATTAAGTTCAGCTCCATTGTTATCTAGCTGCAATGTAAGTTTTTTTGTGCGCTCGGCATGATTAAATGTTAGCGAAAATCCTTTTGAATTTCATTTTGCTTGACTGTTTTTAAAATCGCTTATGACTTTGGTTTGCCGTTGGAAAATTATTGATGAATTTTTATTGTTTGTTTTTTATCCAAATAATAAATATAGCTTAATAAAATGTTCTGCGCTGGCTCACCTCTTTGTGTTTCAAATACTTCTGAATTTGTTGATTGCTTCATCTTTTTTGTTTTAACTGATGAATTTTATTTTCGAATTTTGTATTTATAGTTTTTCTCCCAAGTTTTCGAAATATTCTTTGTATTTTTTATCGTTTTTAAGTGGGGATGATGTGTTGAATAAATTAAGAAAATATTTCATGCTTTTACAGGAACTTCGCATCCATAGATAAGCACAATCTCATTGTGAAATGGTGGATTTCCAAATTAATCAAAATATTCTACACACCCTTGAAGTGGAACAAATATTACTAGCCAATGTGTTCCCTTTTCATTAGAAGTATCAGTATTTACCACCAAAATACTAGGTTTTGAAACTTGTTTTGGCAATTGATCAAGAGCATAAACACGTCTAAATATTTTATGTGTTAAGTTATTACATTTCAGCACCTTTGAAATCTGAAGTGTATCCATTTTCTTGCAAACGGGAAATATCAATTAGTAGAGTATTTGTTGTTAAAAATTCTGCTTTAAGTTTTACATTTGTTAAGACTATATCGAATTTTTCAAGCAAATTTATTAATTTATTAGTTATTTTTTCGTTATCGATATGTCCAAAAGAGTAATTCTCAATGTCTGTTTTTTTAAAATCTCTGACAGGAAATTTATACTTTAATTCTTTTACAAATTACAGTTTTACATTTTTCTTTTATGCCAGCCACAGAAATATTTTTTACAAATATTGTGTTTTTTTATTTATTTTATTATTATCTCTAAAAGAGCTTAAGCTCGTAAATAGCTTAAGCTTTGTAAATAAATTGTGCTTTGTAAGCTTTGTAAATAATAATGAGCTTAAGCTTTGTAAATAAAGTTTAAAGATAAAAAGTAATAAAGTTACAAAAACAAAAGTAAAGATTAATTCAAAACTTGCACTGATGTTTTGAATTAATCTTTACTTAACAATCAAAGACTCAATTTAATAACAATCTTTTTTAAGACCAATAAGAAAAATATTAAAATATAATTCACTAAAAATAAAAATAATATGTTTGTAATAATGTGTTGTGTTAATATAATGCTTAAGTACCTAGTTTATTATAATTCATATTGTTTTATACCCTTATATTTAAATTTAATTTTTTTCTTTTCTTTAATTCATATTTTATTATATTTAAATTTAAATTTAATTTTTTTTTTTTGTTTTTTCTTTTTTTGTATTTTTTAATTTTTTTGATTTTGATTTATATTTATATGCATTTCGTTTAGAAAAGAATTTTGTTTGAGTGCCTGTATCAAATGTAAGATTATTAGCCTTTTCTGATAATCTTTTTGTGTGTCTTTTGTTAATTCTATATTTGAGAAGGTTCTGACGATATAAGTACCATTTTTGTAATGGTTTTAATTTTTTATCATATAAAACTTTTTTCATTTTTTGATCCAATAATTCCAAGTTTTTATCATCTTGAAATAATTTGCTAAATTTTGAAAATATTTCTGGTGACATAACAATCATTCGCTGAATTATTAACAAATATCTCTTGAGAATTTCTCCCGATGAAAAACGTTTTGTGTTTTGGTATGCGCATTTTTAGTAAAATAAATGCGCATACCTGTTTATTTGCAGAATCTAACATTAAATCATCTAAAACAATTAAAGTGCGTCTATTTTCATTCAAACTAAACTCTTTGGGAATACTAGTATAAAAGTCTATATCAGGAAAATCTATATTTTTCGGAACAGCAGATATTTCTGGGTTACACCATTTCATTTTTTCAATTTTCGGATAAATCAATGTGTCTATATTTTAAATTAAATTACATACAAATGTTGTTTTCCCACAACCAGAAGGTCCCGCAATCATCATTATAAAAGGATGAATAAAGTTAATCATTTTTGTTTTGTGTCTGATAAGAAACTAAATTTAAAATACAATTGAGAAATTATATAAAAGCAGCGAACATATTCTTAGTACAGTCATTTTGAATTATGGAAGTAGACGAGTTCTTAAATATTTATTCCTCCGTCTTATTAGATGATCATAAAAAACTAATATTACATCTATACACACACATTAAAAATTATTCTGAAGTAAATAAGTACACTTCAATTTATGCTACTCATTTTACCCTTTGTCCATGAGCATATGATAATTCTACTTCTGGACCGGACACATGTGAATGTCATACAATAGAAAATTATAGCATCACTTTGGAAAATTTAATTAAATTGTACGAGAATAATGTCAAGATTACAAGTTGTATCAGAAATTCATAGAGGTGCTAGAAGAAAATTTAAAATATTTTTAAGCGGGCTGGTAAAAAACGAAAAAATTTACAATCTGATCAAGGTATGGAATTTTTCAACAAAAAATTTCAAAATCTAATGAGGAAAAATAAAATTAACCATTATCATACATATTCAGAACTAAAAGCATCAAATGTATAACTTTTCAATCGTACGCTAAAAAACACGATGTGGAAACGATTTAGTTTACAAGGCACATATAAATGGTTAACTATTCTACCATCGCTAATAGAAAAATATAACTCAACATACCATCATACAATTAAACTTCCACCTAAAAAGGTTACAAAGAAAAATGAGAAATTATTATTAAAAACTGTATACAATAAATTAAAAGTATTCCGAAAAGCAAAATACAAAGTTGGGCATTTTGTTCGTATAAGTAAATTTAAAGGTATATTTGCAAAAGGTTATCAACCTAATTGGTCAACAGAAGTATATACCATAGCAAAAATAAAAAGAACTGATCCAATAACATACAATTTACTCGATTACACACAAAAACAAATAAAAGGCAGTTTTTATGAACCTGAACTTACATCTGTTAAATTTCCTCATGTTTACCTAATTGTAGAAAAAATAATAAGAAAAAAATAAAATTAATATTTGATTAGGTGGCTTGGCTTTGATAAAAAACATGATTCATGGATAAATAAACGAGATATTATTTAATGAATAAAAATTTATAAACATTTAGTAAAAAATACAATACTGTTATTTGATATTAAAAACAACTTTCTAAACCCTAGTTTTTTTTCATTTTTTTTGTTTACTTTTAACTTGAACTTGATCATGTTTTCAATTTGTATTTCATGATCACAGCTTATATTATTAGCAATAGAATTGTTAACTCAAACTGTTAACTCAAAGCTTTTATTAAAGTAAAGACATATTTACCAAAAGTCTAATTTACATTGTATTACGAGAATAATAAAACGTTCCATTTAAAAATTATTTTGTATTCATTATGTGTTCAAATCAAGTTTTAAAAACTTTTTTAAAACATTTTTCAGATAAATATTAAATCAAGTTTAAATTAAATAATAATAAAAAATTGGTATTTAAACCAAACTTTCAACTTTAAACTTTTCATATGTTTAGTCTAATTTAGAATATTCAGCAGAATATTTAATTTATTCTGCTGAATATTCTATAATATTCTATAATTTATTCTACTGAATATTCTATAATAATTTAGAATATTCAGTAGAATATTCAGTAATTACCTGGCACTATAAAGAGTAAGTAGCAGATATTTTACCAACCGTAAATGTATGCATTGCCGCCTACACAACTACTCAGGCTCCTCTTAAATTATATAATTATCTGTAACAACTTGGTGATCGTGTACTATATTATGATACAGATTCCGTAATATATATAAGTAAAGAAGGACATTATGAACCAGAAATAGGGGAGTTTATTGGTGATATGACAGATGAGCTGGAATATTATGGTGTCAACAGTACAGTTACATTACAGAATTTGTAAGTGGTGGGCCAAAAAATTATGCATACAAAGTATTTAGTACTAAAGATGGAAAAGAAAAGATAACCTGTAAAGTCAAGGGAATTAATCTCAACTACTCAGCTTCTCAAAAGTTTAATTTCAATTCAATTAAAGATGCTGTGCTCAATTCGAATGACACCAATATCAACATACTCTCTTATAATATCTACTGCACACAAGAGGTCGTTACGGTCCCCGAAATCAAAAAATATCAGGCGAAATCAGAAAGACGTAAATTCTTCGATGATTTATCTTCTCAACCTTTTGGATATAAAAGAGTAAGAAGCTATTAAATAATGTAAAATATGTTAGAAAGCTGTAATTAAATATTTTATATAAAAAAAAAAACGAAATTTTTTTATTTATTTATTTATTTTTTATTTAGCATCCTTTAATTAGTATTTACAGAAATCGAAGCAAAAATGTATTATTATTCATTTTGCATTTTTTTTTGTCATATATGTAGGTTACAGTAAATTGATTTTTTCCATCTGGACCTTTCTTTTTTGCCAGCCATCTACAATTTTTCCTTAATTCATGAATAGTGACATCCCTTTTTAAGTCGGGGCAATAAAATTTAATATTTTGAATATCCATACGAATGCACAAATACTCGTAATAATTGAACCCGTCAACTAAAAAATGTATAACGTTCTTTTTGCCAGAACGTTTTTCGAAAAAGGTAACAACGGAGGCGGAGATGCAAGAGCTCAATTCCAAAAAATTTAAATTTAAATTTACAGAGAGAGATACCGCCAAATGGAATATGGTACTCTTTAATCTAATTCCGGAAATTTAGAAAAGCATAAAAATAAATATAGAATTACAAAAATTTAATTGTTTTTCTTTTCTTTTATTTTTTAAAATTTCAGGTTTCATGTTTCTTTTTACAGGTTCACTCTTTGGTCTTATACCAAAATGAAAAACTTAAAAATATATAAAACATAAAAATTCAAATATTCTTCTTTTATTTATTTTTAAAAATTTCAGGCTTAATTCTTTTTACAGGTTTAATTCTTTTTACATTTCAGGTTCGCTCTTTGGTCTTATTAAAATTAAAAAATGAAAAATAAATGAAACATAAAAAATTCAAATATTGTTCTTTTAGTTTTAAAAATTTCGGTTTTTTTTACTTTTATACCCTTTCCCAACTTCTGTCGGCTCCGACAAAGGAAACGTGGGCATTCTCGGAAAGCAGAAAAACTTTTCCACCGCTACTTCTGTTGACCCTGGTAATGGGGATATGGGTATTCTCTCAAGACAGAGAAGCTTTTCCACCGCCACTTGTGTTGACTCTGGTTGCTGAGGTCTGCGCTTTTCCTTCACTTGTGTGTGTTCATTCGATGTCGTTTACGTAAAGGAGTACCAGAAGAAGGAATTTTTAGATAAATTTGTTTCCAGTTCAGTAGAAGTTATCAATTTAGATAATAACATTCCATCTCTTCAGAAACTAAGATATTTCACAACCATTTGCCTTCACCATAACATTACTGAAAATTTAAAAAGATGTGCTGTAAAAAATTGTATGAATTTATATATGTGTTTAATAAAAGAAAATAATTGGTTTTAAAAAAATATTTGTTTTATTTATTGTTGACCAAGATAATTTTTCTGACAAAAACATAGGTATTTCATAAAATAGTCTGGAATAGTTACACTGAGCTATGTGTAAATTCATTGGAATGTAGAAATCTTCTTGTTCCAATCTTAGTTTATTCTTTTCAATACATCTCTCAAAAAATTTTAATACATATTCTCGTATATTAAGTTCAGCTCCATTGTTATCTAGCTGCAATGTAAGTTTTTTTGTGCGCTCGGCATGATTAAATGTTAGCGAAAATCCTTTTGAATTTCATTTTGCTTGACTGTTTTTAAAATCGCTTATGACTTTGGTTTGCCGTTGGAAAATTATTGATGAATTTTTATTGTTTGTTTTTTATCCAAATAATAAATATAGCTTAATAAAATGTTCTGCGCTGGCTCACCTCTTTGTGTTTCAAATACTTCTGAATTTGTTGATTGCTTCATCTTTTTTGTTTTAACTGATGAATTTTATTTTCGAATTTTGTATTTATAGTTTTTCTCCCAAGTTTTCGAAATATTCTTTGTATTTTTTATCGTTTTTAAGTGGGGATGATGTGTTGAATAAATTAAGAAAATATTTCATGCTTTTACAGGAACTTCGCATCCATAGATAAGCACAATCTCATTGTGAAATGGTGGATTTCCAAATTAATCAAAATATTCTACACACCCTTGAAGTGGAACAAATATTGCTAGCCAATGTGTTCCCTTTTCATTAGAAGTATCAGTATTTACCACCAAAATACTAGGTTTTGAAACTTGTTTTGGCAATTGATCAAGAGCATAAACACGTCTAAATATTTTATGTGTTAAGTTATTACATTTCAGCACCTTTGAAATCTGAAGTGTATCCATTTTCTTGCAAACGGGAAATATCAATTAGTAGAGTATTTGTTGTTAAAAATTCTGCTTTAAGTTTTACATTTGTTAAGACTATATCGAATTTTTCAAGCAAATTTATTAAGTTATTAGTTATTTTTTCGTTATCGATATGTCCAAAAGAGTAATTCTCAATGTCTGTTTTTTTAAAATCTCTGACAGGAAATTTATACTTTAATTCTTTTACAAATTACAGTTTTACATTTTTCTTTTATGCCAGCCACAGAAATATTTTTTACAAATATTGTGTTTTTTTATTTATTTTATTATTATCTCTAAAAGAGCTTAAGCTCGTAAATAGCTTAAGCTTTGTAAATAAATTGTGCTTTGTAAGCTTTGTAAATAATAATGAGCTTAAGCTTTGTAAATAAAGTTTAAAGATAAAAAGTAATAAAGTTACAAAAACAAAAGTAAAGATTAATTCAAAACTTGCACTGATGTTTTGAATTAATCTTTACTTAACAATCAAAGACTCAATTTAATAACAATCTTTTTTAAGACCAATAAGAAAAATATTAAAATATAATTCACTAAAAATAAAAATAATATGTTTGTAATAATGTGTTGTGTTAATATAATGCTTAAGTACCTAGTTTATTATAATTCATATTGTTTTATACCCTTATATTTAAATTTAATTTTTTTCTTTTCTTTAATTCATATTTTATTATATTTAAATTTAATTTTTTTTTTTTGTTTTTTCTTTTTTTGTATTTTTTAATTTTTTTGATTTTGATTTATATTTATATGCATTTCGTTTAGAAAAGAATTTTGTTTGAGTGCCTGTATCAAATGTAAGATTATTAGCCTTTTCTGATAATCTTTTTGTGTGTCTTTTGTTAATTCTATATTTGAGAAGGTTCTGACGATATAAGTACCATTTTTGTAATGGTTTTAATTTTTTATCATATAAAACTTTTTTCATTTTTTGATCCAATAATTCCAAGTTTTTATCATCTTGAAATAATTTGCTAAATTTTGAAAATATTTCTGGTGACATAACAATCATTCGCTGAATTATTAACAAATATCTCTTGAGAATTTCTCCCGATGAAAAACGTTTTGTGTTTTGGTATGCGCATTTTTAGTAAAATAAATGCGCATACCTGTTTATTTGCAGAATCTAACATTAAATCATCTAAAACAATTAAAGTGCGTCTATTTTCATTCAAACTAAACTCTTTGGGAATACTAGTATAAAAGTCTATATCAGGAAAATCTATATTTTTCGGAACAGCAGATATTTCTGGGTTACACCATTTCATTTTTTCAATTTTCGGATAAATCAATGTGTCTATATTTTAAATTAAATTACATACAAATGTTGTTTTCCCACAACCAGAAGGTCCCGCAATCATCAATATAAAAGGATGAATAAAGTTAATCATTTTTGTTTTGTGTCTGATAAGAAACTAAATTTAAAATACAATTGAGAAATTATATAAAAGCAGCGAACATATTCTTAGTACAGTCATTTTGAATTATGGAAGTAGACGAGTTCTTAAATATTTATTCCTCCGTCTTATTAGATGATCATAAAAAACTAATATTACATCTATACACACACATTAAAAATTATTCTGAAGTAAATAAGTACACTTCAATTTATGCTACTCATTTTACCCTTTGTCCATGAGCATATGATAATTCTACTTCTGGACCGGACACATGTGAATGTCATACAATAGAAAATTATAGCATCACTTTGGAAAATTTAATTAAATTGTACGAGAATAATGTCAAGATTACAAGTTGTATCAGAAATTCATAGAGGTGCTAGAAGAAAATTTAAAATATTTTTAAGCGGGCTGGTAAAAAACGAAAAAATTTACAATCTGATCAAGGTATGGAATTTTTCAACAAAAAATTTCAAAATCTAATGAGGAAAAATAAAATTAACCATTATCATACATATTCAGAACTAAAAGCATCAAATGTATAACGTTTCAATCGTACGCTAAAAAACACGATGTGGAAACGATTTAGTTTACAAGGCACATATAAATGGTTAACTATTCTACCATCGCTAATAGAAAAATATAACTCAACATACCATCATACAATTAAACTTCCACCTAAAAAGGTTACAAAGAAAAATGAGAAATTATTATTAAAAACTGTATACAATAAATTAAAAGTATTCCGAAAAGCAAAATACAAAGTTGGGCATTTTGTTCGTATAAGTAAATTTAAAGGTATATTTGCAAAAGGTTATCAACCTAATTGGTCAACAGAAGTATATACCATAGCAAAAATAAAAAGAACTGATCCAATAACATACAATTTACTCGATTACACACAAAAACAAATAAAAGGCAGTTTTTATGAACCTGAACTTACATCTGTTAAATTTCCTCATGTTTACCTAATTGTAGAAAAAATAATAAGAAAAAAATAAAATTAATATTTGATTAGGTGGCTTGGCTTTGATAAAAAACATGATTCATGGATAAATAAACGAGATATTATTTAATGAATAAAAATTTATAAACATTTAGTAAAAAATACAATGCTGTTATTTGATATTAAAAACAACTTTCTAAACCCTAGTTTTTTTTCATTTTTTTTGTTTACTTTTAACTTGAACTTGATCATGTTTTCAATTTCTATTTCATGATCACAGCTTATATTATTAGCAATAGAATTGTTAACTCAAACTGTTAACTCAAAGCTTTTATTAAAGTAAAGACATATTTACCAAAAGTCTAATTTACATTGTATTACGAGAATAATAAAACGTTCCATTTAAAAATTATTTTGTATTCATTATGTGTTCAAATCAAGTTTTAAAAACTTTTTTAAAACATTTTTCAGATAAATATTAAATCAAGTTTAAATTAAATAATAATAAAAAATTGGTATTTAAACCAAACTTTCAACTTTAAACTTTTCATATGTTTAGTCTAATTTAGAATATTCAGCAGAATATTTAATTTATTCTGCTGAATATTCTATAATATTCTATAATTTATTCTACTGAATATTCTATAATAATTTAGAATATTCAGTAGAATATTCAGTAATTACCTGGCACTATAAAGAGTAAGTAGCAGATATTTTACCAACCGTAAATGTATGCATTGCCGCCTACACAACTACTCAGGCTCCTCTTAAATTATATAATTATCTGTAACAACTTGGTGATCGTGTACTATATTATGATACAGATTCCGTAATATATATAAGTAAAGAAGGACATTATGAACCAGAAATAGGGGAGTTTATTGGTGATATGACAGATGAGCTGGAATATTATGGTGTCAACAGTACAGTTACATTACAGAATTTGTAAGTGGTGGGCCAAAAAATTATGCATACAAAGTATTTAGTACTAAAGATGGAAAAGAAAAGATAACCTGTAAAGTCAAGGGAATTAATCTCAACTACTCAGCTTCTCAAAAGTTTAATTTCAATTCAATTAAAGATGCTGTGCTCAATTCGAATGACACCAATATCAACATACTCTCTTATAATATCTACTGCACACAAGAGGTCGTTACGGTCCCCGAAATCAAAAAATATCAGGCGAAATCAGAAAGACGTAAATTCTTCGATGATTTATCTTCTCAACCTTTTGGATATAAAAGAGTAAGAAGCTATTAAATAATGTAAAATATGTTAGAAAGCTGTAATTAAATATTTTATATAAAAAAAAAAACGAAATTTTTTTATTTATTTATTTATTTTTTATTTAGCATCCTTTAATTAGTATTTACAGAAATCGAAGCAAAAATGTATTATTATTCATTTTGCATTTTTTTTTGTCATATATGTAGGTTACAGTAAATTGATTTTTTCCATCTGGACCTTTCTTTTTTGCCAGCCATCTACAATTTTTCCTTAATTCATGAATAGTGACATCCCTTTTTAAGTCGGGGCAATAAAATTTAATATTTTGAATATCCATACGAATGCACAAATACTCGTAATAATTGAATTTAAATTTTCCTGAAGACAGCTATTGCTATTGATTTTAGTGATGGGTTCATATCGTACGTTTATCGTTTTGTGCACAAATTGCGATTAATTTATTTTTATTGTAAAATATTTATTTATATTCTTACAAAGTTGCAAATTCTTCATAAGTAATACAAAAAAAAAACTTAATTACGTGTATTTTTAATGTTGTCTAATAATAAAAAATTTAATTTAAAATTCAGTATTGTACGTTTATCTTTAAATAATAAACAAAATTCAGGAGGGGAAAATTAGTATCATTGCTCAAATCATATATAAGAATTATAAATTTATAATTTTTTCATACTTCTTTCAATAATTGGTAATAAACTAACTATGGTAAGTAAAACTTATTAATTAAAATTTAATATATAAACTATTTTTAATAAAAATATTAATTTTATATGATTTTTATTTTTATTTTTTTTTATTTTTTTTTTAGTTATTTTTCAACAATTTAATTGCCGCAGGAAAAGGGGAACAAAGGGTGTACCAGGCAATCGACGCACTTACTGTAGGAGTGCATTATGATGTGTTAAATTGGTGGTTTTTAAAAACCAAAAGGGGCCAAAGAGTTCTTTTGGCAAAGATGCAGGACCCGTCAACTAAAAAATGTATAACGTTCTTTTTGCCAGAACGTTTTTCGAAAAAGGTAACAACGGAGGCGGAGATGCAAGAGCTCAATTCCAAAAAATTTAAATTTAAATTTACAGAGAGAGATACCGCCAAATGGAATATGGTACTCTTTAATCTAATTCCGGAAATTTAGAAAAGCATAAAAATAAATATAGAATTACAAAAATTTAATTGTTTTTCTTTTCTTTTATTTTTTAAAATTTCAGGTTTCATGTTTCTTTTTACAGGTTCACTCTTTGGTCTTATACCAAAATGAAAAACTTAAAAATATATAAAACATAAAAATTCAAATATTCTTCTTTTATTTATTTTTAAAAATTTCAGGCTTAATTCTTTTTACAGGTTTAATTCTTTTTACATTTCAGGTTCGCTCTTTGGTCTTATTAAAATTAAAAAATGAAAAATAAATGAAACATAAAAAATTCAAATATTGTTCTTTTAGTTTTAAAAATTTCGGTTTTTTTTATTTTTATACCCTTTCCCAACTTCTGTCGGCTCCGACAAAGGAAACGTGGGCATTCTCGGAAAGCAGAAAAACTTTTCCACCGCTACTTCTGTTGACCCTGGTAATGGGGATATGGGTATTCTCTCAAGACAGAGAAGCTTTTCCACCGCCACTTGTGTTGACTCTGGTTGCTGAGGTCTGCGCTTTTCCTTCACTTGTGTGTGTTCATTCGATGTCGTTTACGTAAAGGAGTACCAGAAGAAGGAATTTTTAGATAAATTTGTTTCCAGTTCAGTAGAAGTTATCAATTTAGATAATAACATTCCATCTCTTCAGAAACTAAGATATTTCACAACCATTTGCCTTCACCATAACATTACTGAAAATTTAAAAAGATGTGCTGTAAAAAATTGTATGAATTTATATATGTGTTTAATAAAAGAAAATAATTGGTTTTAAAAAAATATTTGTTTTATTTATTGTTGACCAAGATAATTTTTCTGACAAAAACATAGGTATTTCATAAAATAGTCTGGAATAGTTACACTGAGCTATGTGTAAATTCATTGGAATGTAGAAATCTTCTTGTTCCAATCTTAGTTTATTCTTTTCAATACATCTCTCAAAAAATTTTAATACATATTCTCGTATATTAAGTTCAGCTCCATTGTTATCTAGCTGCAATGTAAGTTTTTTTGTGCGCTCGGCATGATTAAATGTTAGCGAAAATCCTTTTGAATTTCATTTTGCTTGACTGTTTTTAAAATCGCTTATGACTTTGGTTTGCCGTTGGAAAATTATTGATGAATTTTTATTGTTTGTTTTTTATCCAAATAATAAATATAGCTTAATAAAATGTTCTGCGCTGGCTCACCTCTTTGTGTTTCAAATACTTCTGAATTTGTTGATTGCTTCATCTTTTTTGTTTTAACTGATGAATTTTATTTTCGAATTTTGTATTTATAGTTTTTCTCCCAAGTTTTCGAAATATTCTTTGTATTTTTTATCGTTTTTAAGTGGGGATGATGTGTTGAATAAATTAAGAAAATATTTCATGCTTTTACAGGAACTTCGCATCCATAGATAAGCACAATCTCATTGTGAAATGGTGGATTTCCAAATTAATCAAAATATTCTACACACCCTTGAAGTGGAACAAATATTGCTAGCCAATGTGTTCCCTTTTCATTAGAAGTATCAGTATTTACCACAAAAATACTAGGTTTTGAAACTTGTTTTGGCAATTGATCAAGAGCATAAACACGTCTAAATATTTTATGTGTTAAGTTATTACATTTCAGCACCTTTGAAATCTGAAGTGTATCCATTTTCTTGCAAACGGGAAATATCAATTAGTAGAGTATTTGTTGTTAAAAATTCTGCTTTAAGTTTTACATTTGTTAAGACTATATCGAATTTTTCAAGCAAATTTATTAAGTTATTAGTTATTTTTTCGTTATCGATATGTCCAAAAGAGTAATTCTCAATGTCTGTTTTTTTAAAATCTCTGACAGGAAATTTATACTTTAATTCTTTTACAAATTACAGTTTTACATTTTTCTTTTATGCCAGCCACAGAAATATTTTTTACAAATATTGTATTTTTTTATTTATTTTATTATTATCTCTAAAACAGCTTAAGCTCGTAAATAGCTTAAGCTTTGTAAATAAATTGTGCTTTGTAAGCTTTGTAAATAATAATGAGCTTAAGCTTTGTAAATAAAGTTTAAAGATAAAAAGTAATAAAGTTACAAAAACAAAAGTAAAGATTAATTCAAAACTTGCACTGATGTTTTGAATTAATCTTTACTTAACAATCAAAGACTCAATTTAATAACAATCTTTTTTAAGACCAATAAGAAAAATATTAAAATATAATTCACTAAAAATAAAAATAATACGTTTGTAATAATGTGTTGTGTTAATATAATGCTTAAGTACCTAGTTTATTATAATTCATATTGTTTTATACCCTTATATTTAAATTTAATTTTTTTCTTTTCTTTAATTCATATTTTATTATATTTAAATTTAATTTTTTTTTTTTGTTTTTTCTTTTTTTGTATTTTTTAATTTTTTTGATTTTGATTTATATTTATATGCATTTCGTTTAGAAAAGAATTTTGTTTGAGTGCCTGTATCAAATGTAAGATTATTAGCCTTTTCTGATAATCTTTTTGTGTGTCTTTTGTTAATTCTATATTTGAGAAGGTTCTGACGATATAAGTACCATTTTTGTAATGGTTTTAATTTTTTATCATATAAAACTTTTTTCATTTTTTGATCCAATAATTCCAAGTTTTTATCATCTTGAAATAATTTGCTAAATTTTGAAAATATTTCTGGTGACATAACAATCATTCGCTGAATTATTAACAAATATCTCTTGAGAATTTCTCCCGATGAAAAATGTTTTGTGTTTTGGTATGCGCATTTTTAGTAAAATAAATGCGCATACCTGTTTATTTGCAGAATCTAACATTAAATCATCTAAAACAATTAAAGTGCGTCTATTTTCATTCAAACTAAACTCTTTGGGAATACTAGTATAAAAGTCTATATCAGGAAAATCTATATTTTTCGGAACAGCAGATATTTCTGGGTTACACCATTTTATTTTTTCAATTTTCGGATAAATCAATGTGTCTATATTTTAAATTAAATTACATACAAATGTTGTTTTCCCACAACCAGAAGGTCCCGCAATCATCATTATAAAAGGATGAATAAAGTTAATCATTTTTGTTTTGTGTCTGATAAGAAACTAAATTTAAAATACAATTGAGAAATTATATAAAAGCAGCGAACATATTCTTAGTACAGTCATTTTGAATTATGGAAGTAGACGAGTTCTTAAATATTTATTCCTCCGTCTTATTAGATGATCATAAAAAACTAATATTACATCTATACACACACATTAAAAATTATTCTGAAGTAAATAAGTACACTTCAATTTATGCTACTCATTTTACCCTTTGTCCATGGGCATATGATAATTCTACTTCTGGACCGGACACATGTGAATGTCATACAATAGAAAATTATAGCATCACTTTGGAAAATTTAATTAAATTGTACGAGAATAATGTCAAGATTACAAGTTGTATCAGAAATTCATAGAGGTGCTAGAAGAAAATTTAAAATATTTTTAAGCGGGCTGGTAAAAAACGAAAAAATTTACAATCTGATCAAGGTATGGAATTTTTCAACAAAAAATTTCAAAATCTAATGAGGAAAAATAAAATTAACCATTATCATACATATTCAGAACTAAAAGCATCAAATGTATAACGTTTCAATCGTACGCTAAAAAACACGATGTGGAAACGATTTAGTTTACAAGGCACATATAAATGGTTAACTATTCTACCATCGCTAATAGAAAAATATAACTCAACATACCATCATACAATTAAACTTCCACCTAAAAAGGTTACAAAGAAAAATGAGAAATTATTATTAAAAACTGTATACAATAAATTAAAAGTATTCCGAAAAGCAAAATACAAAGTTGGGCATTTTGTTCGTATAAGTAAATTTAAAGGTATATTTGCAAAAGGTTATCAACCTAATTGGTCAACAGAAGTATATACCATAGCAAAAATAAAAAGAACTGATCCAATAACATACAATTTACTCGATTACACACAAAAACAAATAAAAGGCAGTTTTTATGAACCTGAACTTACATCTGTTAAATTTCCTCATGTTTACCTAATTGTAGAAAAAATAATAAGAAAAAAATAAAATTAATATTTGATTAGGTGGCTTGGCTTTGATAAAAAACATGATTCATGGATAAATAAACGAGATATTATTTAATGAATAAAAATTTATAAACATTTAGTAAAAAATACAATGCTGTTATTTGATATTAAAAACAACTTTCTAAACCCTAGTTTTTTTTCATTTTTTTTGTTTACTTTTAACTTGAACTTGATCATGTTTTCAATTTGTATTTCATGATCACAGCTTATATTATTAGCAATATAATTGTTAACTCAAACTGTTAACTCAAAGCTTTTATTAAAGTAAAGACATATCTACCAAAAGTCTAATTTACATTGTATTACGAGAATAATAAAACGTTCCATTTAAAAATTATTTTGTATTCATTATGTGTTCAAATCAAGTTTTAAAAACTTTTTTAAAACATTTTTCAGATAAATATTAAATCAAGTTTAAATTAAATAATAATAAAAAATTGGTATTTAAACCAAACTTTCAACTTTAAACTTTTCATATGTTTAGTCTAATTTAGAATATTCAGCAGAATATTTAATTTATTCTGCTGAATATTCTATAATATTCTATAATTTATTCTACTGAATATTCTATAATAATTTAGAATATTCAGTAGAATATTCAGTAATTACCTGGCACTATAAAGAGTAAGTAGCAGATATTTTACCAACCGTAAATGTATGCATTGCCGCCTACACAACTACTCAGGCTCCTCTTAAATTATATAATTATCTGTAACAACTTGGTGATCGTGTACTATATTATGATACAGATTCCGTAATATATATAAGTAAAGAAGGACATTATGAACCAGAAATAGGGGAGTTTATTGGTGATATGACAGATGAGCTGGAATATTATGGTGTCAACAGTACAGTTACATTACAGAATTTGTAAGTGGTGGGCCAAAAAATTATGCATACAAAGTATTTAGTACTAAAGATGGAAAAGAAAAGATAACCTGTAAAGTCAAGGGAATTAATCTCAACTACTCAGCTTCTCAAAAGTTTAATTTCAATTCAATTAAAGATGCTGTGCTCAATTCGAATGACACCAATATCAACATACTCTCTTATAATATCTACTGCACACAAGAGGTCGTTACGGTCCCCGAAATCAAAAAATATCAGGCGAAATCAGAAAGACGTAAATTCTTCGATGATTTATCTTCTCAACCTTTTGGATATAAAAGAGTAAGAAGCTATTAAATAATGTAAAATATGTTAGAAAGCTGTAATTAAATATTTTATATAAAAAAAAAAACGAAATTTTTTTATTTATTTATTTATTTTTTATTTAGCATCCTTTAATTAGTATTTACAGAAATCGAAGCAAAAATGTATTATTATTCATTTTGCATTTTTTTTTGTCATATATGTAGGTTACAGTAAATTGATTTTTTCCATCTGGACCTTTCTTTTTTGCCAGCCATCTACAATTTTTCCTTAATTCATGAATAGTGACATCCCTTTTTAAGTCGGGGCAATAAAATTTAATATTTTGAATATCCATACGAATGCACAAATACTCGTAATATTTGAATTTAAATTTTCCTGAAGACAGCTATTGCTATTGATTTTAGTGATGGGTTCATATCGTACGTTTATCGTTTTGTGCACAAATTGCGATCAATTTATTTTTATTGTAAAATATTTATTTATATTCTTACAAAGTTGCAAATTCTTCATAAGTAATACAAAAAAAAAAACTTAATTACGTGTATTTTTAATGTTGTCTAATAATAAAAAATTTAATTTAAAATTCAGTATTGTACGTTTATCTTTAAATAATAAACAAAATTCAGGAGGGGAAAATTAGTATCATTGCTCAAATCATATATAAGAATTATAAATTTATAATTTTTTCATACTTCTTTCAATAATTGGTAATAAACTAACTATGGTAAGTAAAACTTATTAATTAAAATTTAATATATAAACTATTTTTAATAAAAATATTAATTTTATATGATTTTTATTTTTATTTTTTTTTATTTTTTTTTTAGTTATTTTTCAACAATTTAATTGCCGCAGGAATAGGGGAACAAAGGGTGTACCAGGCAATCGACGCACTTACTGTAGGAGTGCATTATGATGTGTTAAATTGGTGGTTTTTAAAAACCAAAAGGGGCCAAAGAGTTCTTTTGGCAAAGATGCAGGACCCGTCAACTAAAAAATGTATAACGTTCTTTTTGCCAGAACGTTTTTCGAAAAAGGTAACAACGGAGGCGGAGATGCAAGAGCTCAATTCCAAAAAATTTAAATTTAAATTTACAGGGAGAGATACCGCCAAATGGAATATGGTACTCTTTAATCTAATTCCGGAAATTTAGAAAAGCATAAAAATAAATATAGAATTACAAAAATTTAATTGTTTTTCTTTTCTTTTATTTTTTAAAATTTCAGGTTTCATGTTTCTTTTTACAGGTTCACTCTTTGGTCTTATACCAAAATGAAAAACTTAAAAATATATAAAACATAAAAATTCAAATATTCTTCTTTTATTTATTTTTAAAAATTTCAGGCTTAATTCTTTTTACAGGTTTAATTCTTTTTACATTTCAGGTTCGCTCTTTGGTCTTATTAAAATTAAAAAATGAAAAATAAATGAAACATAAAAAATTCAAATATTGTTCTTTTAGTTTTAAAAATTTCGGTTTTTTTTATTTTTATACCCTTTCCCAACTTCTGTCGGCTCCGACAAAGGAAACGTGGGCATTCTCGGAAAGCAGAAAAACTTTTCCACCGCTACTTCTGTTGGCCCTGGTAATGGGGATATGGGTATTCTCTCAAGACAGAGAAGCTTTTCCACCGCCACTTGTGTTGACTCTGGTTGCTGAGGTCTGGGCTTTTCCTTCACTTGTATGTGTTCATTCGATGTCGTTTACGTAAAGAAGTACCAGAAGAAGGAATTTTTAGATAAATTTGTTTCCAGTTCAGTAGAAGTTATCAATTTAGATAATGACATTCCATCTCTTCAGAAACTAAGAAATTTCACAACCATTTGCCTTCACCATAACATTACTGAAAATTTAAAAAGATGTGCTGTAAAAAATTGTATGAATTTATATATGTGTTTAATAAAAGAAAATAATTGGTTTTAAAAAAATATTTGTTTTATTTATTGTTGACCAAGATAATTTTTCTGACAAAAACATAGGTATTTCATAAAATAGTCTGGAATAGTTACACTGAGCTATGTGTAAATTCATTGGAATGTAGAAATCTTCTTGTTCCAATCTTAGTTTATTCTTTTCAATACATCTCTCAAAAAATTTTAATACATATTCTCGTATATTAAGTTCAGCTCCATTGTTATCTAGCTGCAATGTAAGTTTTTTTGTGCGCTCGGCATGATTAAATGTTAGCGAAAATCCTTTTGAATTTCATTTTGCTTGACTGTTTTTAAAATCGCTTATGACTTTGTTTTGCCGTTGGAAAATTATTGATGAATTTTTATTGTTTGTTTTTTATCCAAATAATAAATATAGCTTAATAAAATGTTCTGCGCTGGCTCACCTCTTTGTGTTTCAAATACTTCTGAATTTGTTGATTGCTTCATCTTTTTTGTTTTAACTGATGAATTTTATTTTCGAATTTTGTATTTATAGTTTTTCTCCCAAGTTTTCGAAATATTCTTTGTATTTTTTATCGTTTTTAAGTGGGGATGATGTGTTGAATAAATTAAGAAAATATTTCATGCTTTTACAGGAACTTCGCATCCATAGATAAGCACAATCTCATTGTGAAATGGTGGATTTCCAAATTAATCAAAATATTCTACACACCCTTGAAGTGGAACAAATATTGCTAGCCAATGTGTTCCCTTTTCATTAGAAGTATCAGTATTTACCACCAAAATACTAGGTTTTGAAACTTGTTTTGGCAATTGATCAAGAGCATAAACACGTCTAAATATTTTATGTGTTAAGTTATTACATTTCAGCACCTTTGAAATCTGAAGTGTATCCATTTTCTTGCAAACGGGAAATATCAATTAGTAGAGTATTTGTTGTTAAAAATTCTGCTTTAAGTTTTACATTTGTTAAGACTATATCGAATTTTTCAAGCAAATTTATTAAGTTATTAGTTATTTTTTCGTTATCGATATGTCCAAAAGAGTAATTCTCAATGTCTGTTTTTTTAAAATCTCTGACAGGAAATTTATACTTTAATTCTTTTACAAATTACAGTTTTACATTTTTCTTTTATGCCAGTCACAGAAATATTTTTTACAAATATTGTATTTTTTTATTTATTTTATTATTATCTCTAAAAGAGCTTAAGCTCGTACAGAGTTTGTAAATAAAGTTTAAAGATAAAAAGTAATAAAGTTACAAAAACAAAAGTAAAGATTAATTCAAAACTTGCACTGATGTTTTGAATTAATCTTTACTTAACAATCAAAGACTCAATTTAATAACAATCTTTTTTAAGACCAATAAGAAAAATATTAAAATATAATTCACTAAAAATAAAAATAATATGTTTGTAATAATGTGTTGTGTTAATATAATGCTTAAGTACCTAGTTTATTATAATTCATATTGTTTTATACCCTTATATTTAAATTTAATTTTTTTTCTTTTCTTTAATTCATATTTTATTATATTTAAATTTAATTTTTTTTTTTTGTTTTTTCTTTTTTTGTATTTTTTAATTTTTTTGATTTTGATTTATATTTATATGCATTTCGTTTAGAAAAGAATTTTGTTTGAGTGCCTGTATCAAATGTAAGATTATTAGCCTTTTCTGATAATCTTTTTGTGTGTCTTTTGTTAATTCTATATTTGAGAAGGTTCTGACGATATAAGTACCATTTTTGTAATGGTTTTAATTTTTTATCATATAAAACTTTTTTCATTTTTTGATCCAATAATTCCAAGTTTTTATCATCTTGAAATAATTTGCTAAATTTTGAAAATATTTCTGGTGACATAACAATCATTCGCTGAATTATTAACAAATATCTCTTGAGAATTTCTCCCGATGAAAAACGTTTTGTGTTTTGGTATGCGCATTTTTAGTAAAATAAATGCGCATACCTGTTTATTTGCAGAATCTAACATTAAATCATCTAAAACAATTAAAGTACGATGATTTAATGTTATTTTCTGGGTTACACCATTTTATTTTTTCTGGGTTACACCATTTTATTTTTTCAATTTTCGGATAAATCAATGTGTCTATATTTTAAATTAAATTACATACAAATGTTGTTTTCCCACAACCAGAAGGTCCCGCAATCATCATTGTAAAAGGATGAATAAAGTTAATCATTTTTGTTTTGTGTCTGATAAGAAACTAAATTTAAAATACAATTGAGAAATTATATAAAAGCATCGAACATATTCTTAGTACAGTCATTTTGAATTATGGAAGTAGACGAGTTCTTAAATATTTATTCCTCCGTCTTATTAGATGATCATAAAAAACTAATATTACATCTATACACACACATTAAAAATTATTCTGAAGTAAATAAGTACACTTCAATTTATGCTACTCATTTTACCCTTTGTCCATGGGCATATGATAATTCTACTTCTGGATCGGACACATGTGAATGTCATACAATAGAAAATTATAGCATCACTTTGGAAAATTTAATTTAATTGTACGAGAATAATGTCAAGATTACAAGTTGTATCAGAAATTCATAGAGGTGCTAGAAGAAAATTTAAAATATTTTTAAGCGGGCTGGTAAAAAACGAAAAAATTTACAATCTGATCAAGGTATGGAATTTTTCAACAAAAAATTTCAAAATCTAATGAGGAAAAATAAAATTAACCATTATCATACATATTCAGAACTAAAAGCATCAAATGTATAACGTTTCAATCGTACGCTAAAAAACACGATGTGGAAACAATTTAGTTTACAAGGCACATATAAATGGTTAACTATTCTACCATCGCTAATAGAAAAATATAACTCAACATACCATCATACAATTAAACTTCCACCTAAAAAGGTTACAAAGAAAAATGAGAAATTATTATTAAAAACTGTATACAATAAATTAAAAGTATTCCGAAAAGCAAAATACAAAGTTGGACATTTTGTTCGTATAAGTAAATTTAAAGGTATATTTGCAAAAGGTTATCAACCTAATTGGTCAACAGAAGTATATACCATAGCAAAAATAAAAAGAACTGATCCAATAACATACAATTTACTCGATTACACACAAAAACAAATAAAAGGCAGTTTTTATGAACCTGAACTTACATCTGTTAAATTTCCTCATGTTTACCTAATTGTAGAAAAAATAATAAGAAAAAAATGAAATTAATATTTGATTAGGTGGCTTGGCTTTGATAAAAAACATGATTCATGGATAAATAAACGAGATATTATTTAATGAATAAAAATTTATAAACATTTAGTAAAAAATACAATGCTGTTATTTGATATTAAAAACAACTTTCTAAACCCTAGTTTTTTTTTCATTTTTTTTGTTTACTTTTAACTTGAACTTGATCATGTTTTCAATTTGTATTTCATGATCACAGCTTATATTATTAGCAATATAATTGTTAACTCAAACTGTTAACTCAAAGCTTTTATTAAAGTAAAGACATATTTACCAAAAGTCTAATTTACATTGTATTACGAGAATAACAAAACGTTCCATTTAAAAATTATTTTGTATTCATTATGTGTTCAAATCAAGTTTTAAAAACTTTTTTAAAACATTTTTCAGATAAATATTAAATCAAGTTTAAATTAAATAATAATAAAAAATTGGTATTTAAACCAAACTTTCAGCTTTTTTTTCAACTTTAAACTTTTCATATGTTTAGTCTAATTTAGAATATTCAGCACTTTAAATAAAATATTAGATCATTTCACTAATTTAAAATATCAAAGACATACATTTTTTTTACTCATTCTTTATGCTTTAAAAGCATTTTGATCATATTTATAAAAAGTTTATAAGGAATAATTTTGCATAAAAAATAAAAAAAAAATGCATTTAAATTATGTTTATAAATAAAATTAATTTAAGTTACTCTTATTTGTTTTTTTTTATATAAATATTTAATTAAAATTTTTATTAATAAAAATAAATCTTTAAATAAATTTAAAATATCAAACACATAAGCCTTTTACTCATACTTTACCGCTTAAAAACTCCGTTGCAGCCGCAGCGTCATTATTTTGCTCCTCTCCTCATGATCATGTAAAATATCAAAGACTCAAACCTTTTACTCGTACTTTACCGCTTAAAAACTTTGCCGTTTAAAAGTTCCACCATTTGCGCCGCCATATATTTATCTGGTAAGCTTTTCGGATTAAAAGCTCCGCCATTTGCACCACCATATCTTTACATGGAAAGCTTAAAGCTCCGCCATTTGCACCGCCATATCCTTACTACTTTTGATGATGTATCTATAAATATAGTCGTTGAATATACAAATATAGAAGCTGTACGAGTTCTAAATAATAAATGGAAACATACAGATCCAATTAAAATTCGTGCTTTCATCGGGCTATTAATAAGTGCCGGTATATATAAACAAGGTATAATAAATTACAAAGAGTTTTGGGATCCATTATTCGGTAGTCCTATTTTTCGAGCTACCATGTCAAAAGATAGATTTGTAGGTTTACTAAAATGTTTACGTTTTGATGATAGGAATACCAGAAGATACCGCAAAAGTAAAGACAAATTTGCACCTATAAGGGAACTTTGGGATCATATAAATAAAAATTGTATATACCCCGTGAAAATTTAACTGTAGACGAACAATTGGTTCCATTCAGGGGAAGAGTGTCTTTTTTGCAATACATACCATCTAAACCGGACAAATATGGGATGAAAATTTGTTGGATTTGCGACTGTAAAAATAGTTATCCACTCTTTGGCATACCATATTTGGGAAAGGAAGGTAATAAAAGAGATGAACATTTAGGTGAAAATGTCGTCCAGAAACTATGCGAGCAATTTGTTAGAACTAACCGAAACGTAACTTTTGATAATTACTTCACTTCATACGAGTTGGCACAAAATTTGTTATCAAAATGGTTAACGTGTGTTGGAACCTTGCAAAAAAACAAAAGATGTATCCCACAAAATTTTTTGCCAAATAAATTTCGAATATCGGAAACAAGTGTGTTTGGCTTTCGTAAAAATATAACTCTTGTGAGTTATGTTCCCAAAAACAATAAACCTGTTATTTTATTATCGACGATGCACCATAACAATTATATTGACGAGCAAAAAAGAGTAAACCTCTAATCATAAAATATTATAATTCAACAAAAGGTGGGGTAGATACTTTAGATAAAATGGCACATGCGTTTTCTGTACGACGAAAAACTTACAGATGGCCTGTTGCACAATTTTACAACTTAATTGATATATGTGGTATACCTGTGAATATTATTTGGCTGAATATACATCCAACTTACAATATAAAAAAAAAAATTTACGAACCAAACTTTTTCTAAAAGAGTTGGTTCGAAATATGGTAATTCCACAAATTCAACGTAGGAGTACTAAGCACTTAGCAAAGACAACTATTAACACCATGAATAAAATACTACGTCCAACATCGTCAACAGTGGCAACAGTGGCAGCACTAAATAATGTAAACAAAAGAAGGCGATGTCACATTTGCCCTTCAAAAAAATGTCGTATTTCAAAGCAATATTTCGGTGAATGTGATCAAAATGTTTGCAATGAGCATTCACAAAAAATTTTAGTTTGTCAAAAATGTATAAATAAATAAAAAAAAGTATTTCTACATTTCATAAATTTAAAATTATTATTCTTAAGCTATAATGTATTAAAAATTGAACTACATTTAATTTTAATTTTATTACCTTTTTTTGTATATTTTTCTATTTTAAATTTTTATTGTATTTTTAATTTATAATATAATAAAAATATAATATTATTATTTATATGAATACATTTTTTACTAATAAAAAGTTATGCATCCATAATTATTTTAGAAATCATATCTGTGTCTAAGAGGCACATCGTAGTTCTTTTTGTTAGTGCATATACGTAGGTTAATTAGGGTTAACTTAGTAATTATTTTATTTTTCATTGTTTTCATTCGATCTTTTACCCTATTGCTATCTATTTTATTATTTTGTACGTTGAATGGAGTAGCTTTGATTGTGGAGTGATAAGTATTATTATAAAAATGAATGGCTTTTAGTATTTGATTTTTAATATTGATTTTTTCTTCCAGTTTAGTATTCTAACTTTTTTCGTTAGGGTGTTATTTAATCTTTCTATGTCTGCGTTTCCTGTGTGATTATTAGGCTTAACAAAATGAATGTCTATTTTCTCTTCTTTACAAAATTGTCTAATGTTTATGCTATTGAATTCGTTATCGCAGATAAGTTTTTTAATTTTACCTTTTATAGAAATAAATTGGCGAATTTTACTTATTAGTGTCTGATTATTTCTATCCTCTAAATAGAAACTAACGGCATGTTTTAAGAATTTATCAATAAAAACAATAAAAGAGTGTTTAGAGTTGACGTAAATATCAACATGAACTATGTCATTTATCTGAGATGGTGTTTCTGTTATTTTAAATTTTTTTCTTATAGGATTTCTATCGTATTTCGCAGCAGTACAAATTTCACAATTATTTATTACTTTGTTAATTAAATGTTTCAGATTAGGATAATAAATGAGATTTTTAATCCCCTTGTAATTTGCTATTATACCCGAATGTCCCGATTCTCTTTTATGAAACAGAGCAATTTGCTTCAACATTTCATTTTTATCTTCTATGTCTCTTGCAAAATGACTACATTTTATAAATTTTACTTTTTTATTATTTGCGAAGAGTTCTATTAATTTTTGTTGTAATTGGTTGTAAATATAGTCTCCTACTTTTGAATGAATTGCTATTTTACAGTACTGAACATATTTTCGGATTATATCAGATACGTTATTAGGTATATCACTTATATCTAAAAAAAATTCTGTTATGATTAAATATTTTCTCTGTTTCTTTGCTTTTTTTTCTACTAAGATTACTTGCATTTTGAAGCGATTTACAAAAGTGTCTAGGTATGTGATCATTGATCATTAAAATTTTGTTCTTGGGAGTGAATTGTTTGTACTTCTATTGACTTATTATTTATCTCATTATTTAAGTAATGATTTTCTTTAAACGTATTCTCTAAGAAGATACTCAAATTTTCAGTATCATTCCCCCCGTTTTTATTTTTAATTGTCTCAATCAAATTTATTTCGTTATTACTTTTATCAATCCTACTCAAAAAATCGGCTACCTTATTATCTTTTCCTTTTATGTAATCTATTTTTATGTCATACTCTCCTAGTTGTATTAACCATCTTTGAAGTCTAGGGTTAATATCTTTTCCAGAATTTTTTGCCTGTAACCATTTTATAGGCTGGTGGTCTGTATGTAAATTGAATTCTTTTCCAAATAGATACGGCCTAAAATATTTATTACCCAAACAATAGCTAACAATTCTTTCTCAATTGTGGAATAATTTTTTTCGTGATCATTTAGGGTACGAGAAGCAAAAGAGATAGGGTGCCCATCTTGGGTCAAGACTGCTCCTAAAGCAAAATTGCTAGCATCTGTGACTAACTTAAATTTCTATTAAAATTTGGGTGTATCAGAACTGGATAATCCGTGATAATCTATTTTAGTTTCTCAAAAGCATTTATATGGTTTGGCTCGTTTGTATTTATTCTGCAATGTTTTTTTAAGTATTTGACAATTGGATAGGCGATTTTAGAGTAATCTTTTATAAACTTCCTACAGTACCCAGTTATACCAAGGAAAGATTTAATTTGTTTTATTGTTGTAGGTAGTCTGAGATTTCTAATTGTTTCTATTTTATTCGGATTTGGTTTGATGCCTTGTGGGGTCAATACGTGTCCAAGGTATTCTGTTTCTTTAGATAGGAAATTGCATTTATCAATTTGGATTTTTAATCCTGCTTTTTTCAAAGTATTACAAATTTTTCTCAAATTGGTTAAATGTTCTTTTAAGGATGTACTGAAGATAAAGATATCATCCAAATAAACAACGCAGATTTTGTTGATAAATTCTTTTAAAACTGAATTCATCAATTTTAAATGTGGCTGGGGAGTTCTTAAGACCAAAGGGCATTCTGGCAAACTCAAAATGGCCAAATGGAGTGGAAAATGCTGTCTTTGTGCTGTCCAATTTGTCTAACATCGTATCAATATTAGGAATTGGAAATTTATCACTTAGGGTGACTTCATTCAGTTTCCTATAATCTATTACGATTCTCCATTTTTATTGACCTGAATCGTCCCTTTTCTTAGGAGCAATCCAAAGTAGACTGTTATAAGGAGAGTTCCTCTCAGTAATAATCCCTAGATCCACCATTTCTTTCATTTGACGCTCAATTTCTAGCTCATGAATTTTTGGATAGCGATATATTTTCGAATATATGGGGTTTCTTGAGTTTGTTATTATCTCATGTTGTATTTCATGAGTAAAAGATAGTGAATCCCCTCCTATAAAAAATAGGTTTTCATATTCTTTTAAAAGTTTAGTGATTTTTATTTTTTCCTCGTCATTTAAATGTTCGAGGTTTATTTTGTCAAATAAGTGACCATCAATTGGTTCAAGTGTATTAATATTAGAAATATCGAATGGATAACTATGATCAATAAAAAATATTTTATACCCTTTTACTTCGACGTATTTATGCTCTAAATTAATTTTCGTGTTTTGAACGGCATTAAAACATTTTGCCCTATAATGGCGTCGTAATTTCTATCAATTAATTCTACTACTTTCCAAGAAATAGTTTTTTTTTTTCTTTTTCTTTATTAATTCAATAATTTTTTTTGATTAATACAATAATATTCACAATTTATCTATAGATTTTATTTAAAACTAAAGACCTTAGGGCTACGGCGGTATGGTCGCATAATTTTTAATAAATAAACCTCAAATTTAAATATTGAACTAAGATATAAACAACAAAAAAGAAAATAGAAAAGAAAAAAAAAATTGAGAAACAAACTCACAAAATTATTTATATAGAATTAATATGTTCCCTAATTTTATGTTTAAATAATACTATATTATCAATATTCTTCAATTCAGTTGGCAACTCATTGAAAGCTTTCAAACACTTATACAAACAGTTTTTAGTTTGATTGTTTGTTCTAAATAAATTTAAGTGAAAATTCGATTTATTTTTGGTGTTGTGATTATGGATGTGAAACATCCTATTCAATATGAAATTATGCTTGATTTTGTCATTAACAATTTTAAACGCTACTATATATAATTCATATTTGCAGATGCTAATGAAGCTTAAGTACCGTTGAGTGTATAGTAAGTTCGTAGGAAATCTTCTGGGATATTTATGAATAGTTTTGATAGCTTTTTTGTGCAGAACGTCAATTTTGTTTACATTGGATAATGACGTACTGCTCCATATTGGATTTAGGTATGTAATATGGGAGAGAATATATGAACAGTATATCATATATAGGTGACTTTCATTAATGTACATACGTAACCTATGTAATATGAAGATGTAAGGACATATTTTCCTAGTTATATGACCAATATGCACATCCCATTTTAAATTAGAGTCTATAAAGAGACCAAGGTAATTAAAAGATTTAACAACTTCGATTCGACTGTTTTTATAGCAGAAGCTGGTGTTCAAAAGAGTTTTGTTTTTAAACACAATAATCTTTGTTTTTTTTATATTTAGGTTTAAACGATGCTTTTGCAGCCATTCTCCAATTAAAATAAGGTCGCTTTCGATTGCAGTTTTTAACGAAATTTCATTATTTTCCGCATACTTTATCACAGCGTCGTCATCATAAAACTGTATTTTTCCTTTTAATTCTAATGACCCCAACCCGTTAATGTATATTTTGAAAATGTCAGGGCCTAGTACTGATCCCTGCGGTACTCCTTTCAAGACTTCTTTTGGATCACTCAAACTAGAATTTATTTACTGTTTAAACTCTATTATTCAAATACGATTTAAAAAATAGTCTTTGATTTATATCAAAATTTAATTTACTCAGTATATGTACTAAAATATCAGGATCCACACAGTCAAACGCCTTTTGAAGATCTAGAAACACATAGCCTACAAATTTTTTTTCATCGATACTTTTTGAAATGAAATAATTCAAATCAAGACAGGTAGCTGTTGTGTTTGAATTTTCTTCAAAGCCATATTGAGCATCATTTAAGATATTATTGTTTTTTAAAAAATAGTTTAAACGTTTTTTGACTATAGTTTCAAATATTTTTGAAAATACAGTCAATACTTAAATCGGCCTATAGTTTGAAGGGTTTCTTTTATCTCCACTTTTAAATATAGGAGTAACAATTGCAGTTTTTAGGGCTTGCGGGAAAATTTTAGTTTTAAAAGAAGTATTTATGAAATTGACCAGAATAGGGGAAAGTTTTTCGGAGAATCTTTTAATAAATTTAGCTGAAATAAGGTCAAAGCCTGTAGCTGCTGCCGACTTTAATTTACTAATGGTCTGATTGACTTCCTCTAAATTAGTTGGTGTTAATTCAAAAACAGAGTGATTATTAAATAGGTAGTTGTTATTCAGATAATTATAATCTATACTTTCATTTGAAACTTCCATTTCCTTTGTAACATTGACAAAATATTTCTTAAAATGTTCAGCAATTCCCCTTTCATTGTCAATATCGATCTCATCGATCTTCAGAGTTTTAATACTACTTTCAATACTATCAGTGGTTCAACTAAACATAATTTTTTTACACAAGTTCCAAAATTTTTTAGTATTGAGGGGATCTCGTGTTAGTTCCTCTTGATAAAGTTTTTGTTTGGCTTGTTTGACTAAATTTTTTGTCTTAATCTTATAGAAATGTACGTCCTCTGGGTATTTCTTTTTAAATTTATAAAAGGAATCCCTAATTCTCATAGCCCTCGCAATTTCATCATTCATCCATTCATGTTTATTTTTATTTTTAAAAGGAGTTTGTTTTGTATTTCTTATTATAAGATCAGTTAACTCGCCCACTAAATTGTCAAAGTCAGGCAAACTACCAACTCTATTCCAAATTTCATCACTTTCAATAGAGCTATAATCTACAACAGTTTTAACTTTGAAATGCTTTTCTAATTTGGGACATTTATCTATACTGACAAATAACATTTGTTGGTCTGAGAGACCTGTGTTCACAATGTGTAAGTAGTATCGGTACTTGACAAAATCTGTTATGACGTGATCTATTATAGTTTTGGTATTCATTCCGAATCTTGTAGCATATTTTTCAGTTAACCTGTTGCAAATTACAAATCCGTTACTGAGTAAGGTATTTGTGAAACGTTCTACTTCTGCACTGACTGTATTGAGTAAGTTAATATTAAAATCACCCAAGATTAACGAGTTTTTATTTTTTAGTGTATGATCATCTAAAAATTGGATAAAATCATCAAAATTTGTATTATGCGATTTATATACACCAAAAATATTGAAATTCTCTTTCAATAATTTTACTATTAATATATTCGAGTTTTGAAATTCTTCTTTTAAAATCAGAGTACTACTAATATTTTGTCTGACGTAGATACTTACTCCACCATAAGGCTTTGAACGATTAGAGAAATAAGCTGTATAACCGGCTAAATTGAAAAATATATTTTCTGATTCTTTTAACCATGTTTCTGTTAGAACAATTACGTGAATATCCAATTCGAAAGATTTAATAAGAACCTCTAAATCCTCTAATTTATTTCTTAAGCTTCGAATATTTAAATATAATATTTTAAAATTTTTATTATAACTAGATTTGATAACAAGGTTGTCCAGCTCTGTATAGTAATTTATGTTTAAATTCTCTACAACGGCAACATCATCATATGTATCCATGCTTATTACATTTTAATAAATTACTAAATGACGTTCGTATAAGATTACAATATTCTAGAACGAGATGAATATATGTACACATATTTTTATTTATCGTATGAAATGAGTTATCAGGTGTTTTTGTGGTACTAGTATTTATAATTGCATCGTGGAGAACATAATAATAAAATAAATCAAGTGTAATTATTTGTTTCACAATTTTAAATTAATAAATTGTTTTTTTTAAATTCAAATTAATATAGCATACGATAAATAATAGTCTTTTGTAATTAAATCTAAATAACATTAATATTGAATTAAGTATAATAATTGTAAAAATAAAATTTAAAAAGTTTATATTAATATAATTTTTAAGATTATTTTTAAGGTTTATGTGCATTTTTAACTTTTGAAATAATTTAGAATATTTTAAGCTATTTTTGTTATTATAAAAATGAATTAGAATAATAAAGTAAAAATATAAAATACAAAAATAACATAAGAAACAGATATATTGTTTAACTTAACAAAAAATAATTCATGATTGGGCTTTTCAGGAAATTTACATAAGAAATCGATTAAAAAGTTATTTTTTAAGGTTATGTGTAAATTTAATGTTTTTAAAACTAAAAAATATATCAAGGTATAATACAAGTACCAAATAAAATTTAAAGTAATAAAAAAATTAATCTTGAATTTTAAGTGTCTTTTTGACATAGTGAATATCAATGAATGAAACAATTTTATATACCTTGCTATTCTCACTTTGGCGAAGGAAGATTTGTCCATCTCTGACCCATAAATACTGCAGTAATTTTGCCAGTTTAATATGTTTTGCTTCACGATATAATTTAATTTGAAGTGGTGATAAGTAATGACGAAAAAATAGTTCATTATTCTTTGATGTAGCTAAGTTTATTTCCGATGTGAATAAGTGCTTGTAATTTCTTTTTTTCCATCAACTCGTTTTTTGCTTTTTGTGAGGACAACTCAACCAGATATAACAAGCTAGGTGTAAAGTTTTGTTCGGTTTTTTTTGACGAATAATACTGATTCTAGAAAGATCTGCCTCAGAAATATTTGCACCAATTTTTTTGATATATCGATTACATTTAAGGGACTCTCAACTTCAGCAGATAAACCAGCCAATACAATGTTACTTTTGTTGTGTTGCTTGTTAGAATCATCAATGTCATATTCAAGTTTATTCAATCTAAACTCCAACTGATTTGTTCTTTCCTCTGTACAAGCAAGACGCTTTTTTAATTCTTCATTTTCTTTTAACAAATCTTGGTTTTGCGCTATTATGTCACCCATATGCACTTGCGATGTTCTTATATCAATTATTACAGCTCCTAGTATCTTGAGAAACACAGCCATTTTCTTTATATCACAAGGAGGAGAAGTATTGAACTGTTTTGGTATGGGGGTAACCATTTTATTCGTACTTTATTTGTACCATTTATTGTACTATAAAACATAGTTTGTCGAGTTTTTCTTCATTATAGTTTTTTAAAATATTTAGTCTTATAACACTTGTTGTAAAACCAGTATCAACTAGACATTATATTTGGGAAAATTCCTAAAATTTTGGCTAATTTTAGTTGAATTTGCTTACTGATAAATTGTTATTATTGTTGTATTTATTATTATTATTATTATTATTATTATTATTATTATTATAATTACTAAATATAATTATAATTTCCTAAAAGATTGGAATTTTGCTGAGATGGTTTTTGAAAAATTTTATTATTGCAATATTTATTATTATTAATTTTCCTATGGTTAATATCTATTGTTCTTACATCATCTAAAAGTTTTAACTTAATGTACTTATTATAAATTTCTATCATATTTGAATTTTCAGGAATGTGAGCTCTTATATTGCCATCTATTTTTTCTATCAAAACTTCAAATAAATCTGTACTAATATTTTCCGGTTTATAAATTTCCGGTTTTCTAACATCAAGATCATATAATTCATTTAATTGGTAATTAACACTAATAAATGCATCAAACGATTCTCTTAAATTACGCACCTTAATAAATCTGCAATAATTAAATAGCTCAGAATAGCTTTTGTGTGGTTGGAAGTGTTGTTTCAGTTTCGTTTTTACTTCTTCTCATGAAGGCTCGTCTCCCAATTGTCTAATACATTTTTCAGCTTCATTTTCAAGTTTTTGGTTTAATATTATTTGGTGACAATATTGTAGCAGTTGTTGGTTGTTTCCACATAACTCTCTTGAATTTTCTACAGATTTTATGAATGATGTTAAACTATGTTCATTATTACCAGAAAATGTTTTTAGATGACGAAATTAACTAATAATATTATCAGTACTTAAATTAAACGCATTTTGTTGACTTGCTTGTGGTTGTTGTTGTTGTTGTTGTAGGTTTATTCGTCATTCCTGTTGAATTACAACTCTGGAGAGTTCAACAATTTGATTTCTTAATTCATCGATTGTAGACATATTTTCACTCAAGCTTTTGTTTCACAATATTATTAGTATTAGTGTTAATGTTTGGAATTTTTGTTATAAAGCTTGGTTGTATTTATTAAACTTATTGTATTCATTTATATTAAATATTTATGTAGGTATTTATGTTGTATTTATTTTATTTATTTATTATTTTAGTTCGATTTAACTAAATTTTAGATATTAAATTAGATTTTTTTTTTTTTTAATTTAATTGATTTTATCAACTATTTTTATTTAAAAGTTTATTAATTTTATAGTCTTACCAAATTAAAATGTCACTTAATTTACTACGTTAATCGATATTATTATTTAGCAATTAAAATTGTTAAATAATTGTTATGAAAATTGGAAAAATTGTACTAAAAATATTTAAAAAAAATTTTTCACTTATTAAACTTTCTAAAAAAAATAAAGCTTCAAAATTTAATCTTCGGATTAAATTTTCCGCGACTGCGCCAGTTATGTTTTTTATAGATATTAAACAACTTAATTGTTTTATTCTGGTCTTAAGACTGATTTATTTTATATATTTAGTATACTTTCATAAAAATTTTCAAATTACATTTATTGTCAACATAAGCATTTCTTAACATAAAAAAATAGCATTACTTAATACTAATTTTCGGATTGCTTATGGATTTGTTGTTATTACAAATTTATTAATTAAAAGATAGTAAGGAAGTGCTATATTGCATTTGCTGTTTTCAATTAATTAATAATTGAATATTAAAATTAATTCACAATATTTATCAAAAGGTGAATGAGTTTTACATAATTTTAAATTAATAAAATTAAAGGTTAATTGCTAATGTTTATAAAACTCGCGCGCTTTTTTTGTATTATTATATTAAATTATATTATGTTTAAAATCTAGTTTGTATATTATTACTTATTAATAATTATTATTATATATTATTATTATGTAAGTTTATAAGTTCACAAATAGTTTTAATTAAAAATCACACACTCTTTTTTTTTTGATTAAAAATTTTTTCCAATTTTAAACAAAATGTTGATTTATATTCAAATAAAGGTTAATTCTTTTTTAAATCAGAAGCACTTAAAATCATAGGTTTTTTTTTATTTAATTCTCAAATTGTTTTTTTTTTTTACTTTTTATTTTAAAATATTCTGTGATGGAAATTTTGAAATCACCAGTTTTCTTTATTTTATTTTAAACGTTATTCTGTGTTAGAATATGCGGTTTTAAAATCACAAGGTTTTATTTTATTTTAAACGTTATTCTGTGTTAGAATAGACGGTTTAAAATATCACACTCTTTAATGTAAACCACAAGTTCTTTTTCCTTTTTTTTAATCTGTATTTTATTTAAAATATTCCTTTAATTTAAACCACAAATTTTTCAATATGTTTTATTTAAAATATTCTGGGATAAAATTTTACTATCACAAGGTTTTATTTTATTTTGAACGTTAACGTTATTCTTGTTAGAATAGACGGTTTAACATATGGCACTGTTTAACTTAAATCACAAGTTTTTTTTTTCTATTTTAAACGCTATTCTGTGTTTGAATAGACGGTTTAAAATATCACCTTCACAATATTCACTATATTCAGAAATCCGGTTCGAAGGAACAAATGATTTTAGACGTAATTAAAAACTTTATATTTTTTTTAGATTTCTGAATTATAATTAATTTTTTTTTTTCTTCTCTAAAAATACTTGCGAATTTACATGTTTCACACTCGAACGTTACTCAACGATTAAAATACAACTTGTTTAAACTATAACCGTTCGAGGTTAATGACTTTATTATTGAATAAAAAGTAATTATTGTGAATTGATATGTGACATAATTATACCTGTCACATGCATTTAAGGTAACTAAATAATAAATACATATTAGTATGTAAATAATAAATAAAATAATAAATATTATTTAGTTTAATAAATAACAAACTGGTAATATTTATATTACAGAATAATTTAATAACTATTGTTGGTGTGAGATGCCTCGGTGAATTGGTGACATGGTGACTAAGTGGTGATTGAACTCCCATATTTCAGATAAGTATAAATTTAAAAATTTGGCTGGCGTGTTTCTTTGTGTTTCTTTTCAATAACAATGTCGGTGGATCCATTATGTGATGCTGAAAACGGAACAATTACTATTATTATTATTTCTATTATTGTTATTGTTATTGTTATTGTTATTGTTATTGTTATTGTTATTGTTATTGTTATTGTTATTGTTATTGTTATTGTTATTGTTATTGTTATTGTTATTGTTATTGTTATTGTTATTGTTATTGTTATTGTTATTGTTATTGTTATTGTTATTGTTATTGTTATTGTTATTGTTATTGTTATTGTTATTGTTATTGTTATTGTTATTGTTATTGTTATTGTTATTGTTATTGTTATTGTTATTGTTATTGTTATTGTTATTGTTATTGTTATTGTTATTGTTATTGTTATTGTTATTGTTATTGTTATTGTTATTGTTATTGTTATTGTTATTGTTATTGTTATTGTTATTGTTATTGTTATTGTTATTGTTATTGTTATTGTTATTGTTATTGTTATTGTTATTGTTATTGTTATTGTTATTGTTATTGTTATTGTTATTGTTATTGTTATTGTTATTGTTATTGTTATTGTTATTGTTATTGTTATTGTTATTGTTATTGTTATTGTTATTGTTATTGTTATTGTTATTGTTATTGTTATTGTTATTGTTATTGTTATTGTTATTGTTATTGTTATTGTTATTGTTATTGTTATTGTTATTGTTATTGTTATTGTTATTGTTATTGTTATTGTTATTGTTATTGTTATTGTTATTGTTATTGTTATTGTTATTGTTATTGTTATTGTTATTGTTATTGTTATTGTTATTGTTATTGTTATTGTTATTGTTATTGTTATTGTTATTGTTATTGTTATTGTTATTGTTATTGTTATTGTTATTGTTATTGTTATTGTTATTGTTATTGTTATTGTTATTGTTATTGTTATTGTTATTGTTATTGTTATTGTTATTGTTATTGTTATTGTTATTGTTATTGTTATTGTTATTGTTATTGTTATTGTTATTGTTATTGTTATTGTTATTGTTATTGTTATTGTTATTGTTATTGTTATTGTTATTGTTATTGTTATTGTTATTGTTATTGTTATTGTTATTGTTATTGTTATTGTTATTGTTATTGTTATTGTTATTGTTATTGTTATTGTTATTGTTATTGTTATTGTTATTGTTATTGTTATTGTTATTGTTATTGTTATTGTTATTGTTATTGTTATTGTTATTGTTATTGTTATTGTTATTGTTATTGTTATTGTTATTGTTATTGTTATTGTTATTGTTATTGTTATTGTTATTGTTATTGTTATTGTTATTGTTATTGTTATTGTTATTGTTATTGTTATTGTTATTGTTATTGTTATTGTTATTGTTATTGTTATTGTTATTGTTATTGTTATTGTTATTGTTATTGTTATTGTTATTGTTATTGTTATTGTTATTGTTATTGTTATTGTTATTGTTATTGTTATTGTTATTGTTATTGTTATTGTTATTGTTATTGTTATTGTTATTGTTATTGTTATTGTTATTGTTATTGTTATTGTTATTGTTATTGTTATTGTTATTGTTATTGTTATTGTTATTGTTATTGTTATTGTTATTGTTATTGTTATTGTTATTGTTATTGTTATTGTTATTGTTATTGTTATTGTTATTGTTATTGTTATTGTTATTGTTATTGTTATTGTTATTGTTATTGTTATTGTTATTGTTATTGTTATTGTTATTGTTATTGTTATTGTTATTGTTATTGTTATTGTTATTGTTATTGTTATTGTTATTGTTATTGTTATTGTTATTGTTATTGTTATTGTTATTGTTATTGTTATTGTGTTAATTTAGAATATTCAGCACTTTAAATAAAATATTAGATCATTTCACTAATTTAAAATATCAAAGACATACATTTTTTTTACTCATTCTTTATGCTTTAAAAGCATTTTGATCATATTTATAAAAAGTTTATAAGGAATAATTTTGCATAATAAATAAAAAAAAAATGCATTTAAATTATGTTTATAAATAAAATTAATTTAAGTTACTCTTATTTGTTTTTTTTTATATAAACATTTAATTAAAATTTTTATTAATAAAAATAAATCTTTAAATAAATTTAAAATATCAAACACATAAGCCTTTTACTCATACTTTACCGTTTAAAAACTCCGTTGCAGCCGCAGCGTCATTATTTTGCTCCTCTCCACATGATCATGTAAAATATCAAAGACTCAAACCTTTTACTCGTACTTTACCGCTTAAAAACTTTGCCGTTTAAAAGTTCCACCATTTGCTCCGCCATATATTTATCTGGTAAGCTTTTCGGATTAAAAGCTCCGCCATTTGCATCACCATATCTTTACATGGAAAGCTTAAAGCTCCGCCATTTGCACCGCCATATCCTTACTACTTTTGATGATGTATCTATAAATATAGTCGTTGAATATACAAATATAGAAGCTGTACGAGTTCTGAATAATAAATGGAAACATACAGATCCAATTAAAATTCGTGCTTTCATCGGGCTATTAATAAGTGCCGGTATATATAAACAAGGTATAATAAATTACAAAGAGTTTTGGGATCCATTATTCGGTAGTCCTATTTTTCGAGCTACCATGTCAAAAGATAGATTTGTAGGTTTACTAAAATGTTTACGTTTTGATGATAGGAATACCAGAAGATACCGCAAAAGTAAAGACAAATTTGCACCTATAAGGGAACTTTGGGATCATATAAATAAAAATTGTATATACCCCGTGAAAATTTAACTGTAGACGAACAATTGGTTCCATTCAGAGGAAGAGTGTCTTTTTTGCAATACATACCATCTAAACCGGACAAATATGGGATGAAAATTTGTTGGATTTGCGACTGTAAAAATAGTTATCCACTCTTTGGCATACCATATTTGGGAAAGGAAGGTAATAAAAGAGATGAACATTTAGGTGAAAATGTCGTCCAGAAACTATGCGAGCAATTTGTTAGAACTAACCGAAACGTAACTTTTGATAATTACTTCACTTCATACGAGTTGGCACAAAATTTGTTATCAAAATGGTTAACGTGTGTTGGAACCTTGCAAAAAAACAAAAGATGTATCCCACAAAATTTTTTGCCAAATAAATTTCGAATATCGGAAACAAGTGTGTTTGGCTTTCGTAAAAATATAACTCTTGTGAGTTATGTTCCCAAAAACAATAAACCTGTTATTTTATTATCGACGATGCACCATAACAATTATATTGACGAGCAAAAAAGAGTAAACCTCTAATCATAAAATATTATAATTCAACAAAAGGTGGGGTAGATACTTTAGATAAAATGGCACATGCGTTTTCTGTACGACGAAAAACTTACAGATGGCCTGTTGCACAATTTTACAACTTAATTGATATATGTGGTATACCTGTGAATATTATTTGGCTGAATATACATCCAACTTACAATATAAAAAAAAAAATTTACGAACCAAACTTTTTCTAAAAGAGTTGGTTCGAAATATGGTAATTCCACAAATTCAACGTAGGAGTACTAAGCACTTAGCAAAGACAACTATTAACACCATGAATAAAATACTACGTCCAACATCGTCAACAGTGGCAACAGTGGCAGCACTAAATAATGTAAACAAAAGAAGGCGATGTCACATTTGCCCTTCAAAAAAATGTCGTATTTCAAAGCAATATTTCGGTGAATGTGATCAAAATGTTTGCAATGAGCATTCACAAAAAATTTTAGTTTGTCAAAAATGTATAAATAAATAAAAAAAAGTATTTCTACATTTCATAAATTTAAAATTATTATTCTTAAGCTATAATGTATTAAAAATTGAACTACATTTAATTTTAATTTTATTACCTTTTTTTGTATATTTTTCTATTTTAAATTTTTATTGTATTTTTAATTTATAATATAATAAAAATATAATATTATTATTTATATGAATACATTTTTTACTAATAAAAAGTTATGCATCCATAATTATTTTAGAAATCATATCTGTGTCTAAGAGGCACATCGTAGTTCTTTTTGTTAGTGCATATACGTAGGTTAATTAGGGTTAACTTAGTAATTATTTTATTTTTGATTGTTTTCATTCGATCTTTTACCCTATTGCTATCTATTTTATTATTTTGTACGTTGAATGGAGTAGCTTTGATTGTGGAGTGATAAGTATTATTATAAAAATGAATGGCTTTTAGTATTTGATTTTTAATATTGATTTTTTCTTCCAGTTTAGTATTCTAACTTTTTTCGTTAGGGTGTTGTTTAATCTTTCTATGTCTGCGTTTCCTGTGTGATTATTAGGCTTAACAAAATGAATGTCTATTTTCTCTTCTTTACAAAATTGTCTAATGTTTATGCTATTGAATTCGTTATCGCAGATAAGTTTTTTAATTTTACCTTTTATAGAAATAAATTGGCGAATTTTACTTATTAGTGTCTGATTATTTCTATCCTCTAAATAGAAACTAACGGCATGTTTTAAGAATTTATCAATAAAAACAATAAAAGAGTGTTTAGAGTTGACGTAAATATCAACATGAACTATGTCATTTATCTGAGATGGTGTTTCTGTTATTTTAAATTTTTTTCTTATAGGATTTCTATCGTATTTCGCAGCAGTACAAATTTCACAATTATTTATTACTTTGTTAATTAAATGTTTCAGATTAGGATAATAAATGAGATTTTTAATCCCCTTGTAATTTGCTATTATACCCGAATGTCCCGATTCTCTTTTATGAAACAGAGCAATTTGCTTCAACACTTCATTTTTATCTTCTATGTCTCTTGCAAAATGACTACATTTTATAAATTTTACTTTTTTATTATTTGCGAAGAGTTCTATTAATTTTTGTTGAAATTGGTTGTAAATATAGTCTCCTACTTTTGAATGAATTGCTATTTTACAGTACTGAACATATCTTCGGATTATATCAGATACGTTATTAGGTATATCACTTATGTCTAAAAAAAATTCTGTTATGACTAAATATTTTCTCTGTTTCTTTGCTTTTTTTTCTACTAAGATTACTTGCATTTTGAAGCGATTTACAAAAGTGTCTAGGTATGTGATCATTGATCATTAAAATTTTGTTCTTGGGAGTGAATTGTTTGTACTTCTATTGACTTATTATTTATCTCATTATTTAAGTAATGATTTTCTTTAAACGTATTCTCTAAGAAGATACTCAAATTTTCAGTATCATTCCCCCCGTTTTTATTTTTAATTGTCTCAATCAAATTTATTTCGTTATTACTTTTATCAATCCTACTCAAAAAATCGGCTACCTTATTATCTTTTCCTTTTATGTAATCTATTTTTATGTCATACTCTCCTAGTTGTATTAACCATCTTTGAAGTCTAGGGTTAATATCTTTTCCAGAATTTTTTGCCTGTAACCATTTTATAGGCTGGTGGTCTGTATGTAAATTGAATTCTTTTCCAAATAGATACGGCCTAAAATATTTATTACCCAAACAATAGCTAACAATTCTTTCTCAATTGTGGAATAATTTTTTTCGTGATCATTTAGGGTACGAGAAGCAAAAGAGATAGGGTGCCCATCTTGGGTCAAGACTGCTCCTAAAGCAAAATTGCTAGCATCTGTGACTAACTTAAATTTCTATTAAAATTTGGGTATATCAGAACTGGATAATCCGTGATAATCTATTTTAGTTTCTCAAAAGCATTTATATAGTTTGGCTCGTTTGTATTTATTCTGCAATGTTTTTTTAAGTATTTGACAATTGGATAGGCGATTTTAGAGTAATCTTTTATAAACTTCCTACAGTACCCAGTTATACCAAGGAAAGATTTAATTTGTTTTATTGTTGTAGGTAGTCTGAGATTTCTAATTGTTTCTATTTTATTCGGATTTGGTTTGATGCCTTGTGGGGTCAATACGTGTCCAAGGTATTCTGTTTCTTTAGATAGGAAATTGCATTTATCAATTTGGATTTTTAATCCTGCTTTTTTCAAAGTATTACAAATTTTTCTCAAATTGGTTAAATGTTCTTTTAAGGATGTAGTGAAGATAAAGATATCATCCAAATAAACAACGCAGATTTTGTTGATAAATTCTTTTAAAACTGAATTCATCAATTTTAAATGTGGCTGGGGAGTTCTTAAGACCAAAGGGCATTCTGGCAAACTCAAAATGGCCAAATGGAGTGGAAAATGCTGTCTTTGTGCTGTCCAATTTGTCTAACATCGTATCAATATTAGGAATTGGAAATTTATCACTTAGGGTGACTTCATTCAGTTTCCTATAATCTATTACGATTCTCCATTTTTATTGACCTGAATCGTCCCTTTTCTTAGGAGCAATCCAAAGTAGACTGTTATAAGGAGAGTTCCTCTCAGTAATAATCCCTAGATCCACCATTTCTTTCATTTGACGCTCAATTTCTAGCTCATGAATTTTTGGATAGCGATATATTTTCGAATATATGGGGTTTCTTGAGTTTGTTATTATCTCATGTTGTATTTCATGAGTAAAAGATAGTGAATCCCCTCCTATAAAAAATAGGTTTTCATATTCTTTTAAAAGTTTAGTGATTTTTATTTTTTCCTCGTCATTTAAATGTTCGAGGTTTATTTTGTCAAATAAGTGACCATCAATTGGTTCAAGTGTATTAATATTAGAAATATCGAATGGATAACTATGATCAATCAAAAATATTTTATACCCTTTTACTTCGACGTATTTATGCTCTAAATTAATTTTCGTGTTTTGAACGGCATTAAAACATTTTGCCCTATAATGGCGTCGTAATTTCTATCAATTAATTCTACTACTTTCCAAGAAATAGTTTTTTTTTTTCTTTTTCTTTATTAATTCAATAATTTTTTTTGATTAATACAATAATATTCACAATTTATCTATAGGTTTTATTTAAAACTAAAGACCTTAGCCGTAGCCGTATGGTCGCATAATTTTTAATAAATAAACCTCAAATTTAAATATTGAACTAAGATATAAACAACAAAAAAGAAAATAGAAAAGAAAAAAAAAATTGAGAAACAAACTCACAAAATTATTTATATAGAATTAATATGTTCCCTAATTTTATGTTTAAATAATACTATATTATCAATATTCTTCAATTCAGTTGGCAACTCATTAAAAGCTTTCAAACACTTATACAAACAGTTTTTAGTTTGATTGTTTGTTCTAAATAAATTTAAGTGAAAATTCGATTTATTTCTGGTGTTGTGATTATGGATGTGAAACATCCTATTCAATATGAAATTATGCTTGATTTTGTCATTAACAATTTTAAACGCTACTATATATAATTCATATTTGCAGATGCTAATGAAGCTTAAGTACCGTTGAGTGTATAGTAAGTTCGTAGGAAATCTTCTGGGATATTTATGAATAGTTTTAATAGCTTTTTTGTGCAGAACGTCAATTTTGTTTACATTGGATAATGACGTACTGCTCCATATTGGATTTAGGTATGTAATATGGGAGAGAATATATGAACAGTATATCATATATAGGTGACTTTCATTAATGTACATACGTAACCTATGTAATATGAAGATGTAAGGACATATTTTCCTAGTTATATGACCAATATGCACATCCCATTTTAAATTAGAGTCTATAAAGAGACCAAGGTAATTAAAAGATTTAACAACTTCGATTCGACTGTTTTTATAGCAGAAGCTGGTGTTCAAAAGAGTTTTGTTTTTAAACACAATAATCTTTGTTTTTTTTATATTTAGGTTTAAACGATGCTTTTGCAGCCATTCTCCAATTAAAATAAGGTCGCTTTCGATTGCAGTTTTTAACGAAATTTCATTATTTTCCGCATACTTTATCACAGCGTCGTCATCATAAAACTGTATTTTTCCTTTTAATTCTAATGACCCCAACCCGTTAATGTATATTTTGAAAATGTCAGGGCCTAGTACTGATCCCTGCGGTACTCCTTTCAAGACTTCTTTTGGATCACTCAAACTAGAATTTATTTACTGTTTGAACTCTATTATTCAAATACGATTTAAAGAATAGTCTTTGATTTATATCAAAATTTAATTTACTCAGTATATGTACTAAAATATCAGGATCCACACAGTCAAACGCCTTTTGAAGATCTAGAAACACGTAGCCTACAAATTTTTTTTCATCGATACTTTTTGAAATGAAATAATTCAAATCAAGAAAGGTAGCTGTTGTGTTTGAATTTTCTTCAAAGCCATATTGAGCATCATTTAAGATATTATTGTTTTTTAAAAAATAGTTTAAACGTTTTTTGACTATAGTTTCAAATATTTTTGAAAATACAGTCAATACTTAAATCGGCCTATAGTTTGAAGGGTTTCTTTTATCTCCACTTTTAAATATAGGAGTAACAATTGCAGTTTTTAGGGCTTGCGGGAAAATTTTAGTTTTAAAAGAAGTATTTATGAAATTGACCAGAATAGGGGAAAGTTTTTCGGAGAATATTTTAATAAATTTAGCTGAAAGAAGGTCAAAGCCTGTAGCTGCTGCCGACTTTAATTTACTAATGGTCTGATTGACTTCCTCTAAATTAGTTGGTGTTAATTCAAAAACAGAGTGATTATTAAATAGGTAGTTGTTATTCAGATAATTATAATCTATACTTTCATTTGAAACTTCCATTTCCTTTGTAACATTGAAAAATATTTCTTAAAATGTTCAGCAATTCCCCTTTCATTGTCAATATCGATCTCATCGATCTTCAGAGTTTTAATACTACTTTCAATACTATCAGTGGTTCAACTAAACATAATTTTTTTACACAAGTTCCAAAATTTTTTAGTATTGGGGGGATCTCGTGTTAGTTCCTCTTGATAAAGTTTTTGTTTGGCTTGTTTGACTAAATTTTTTGTCTTTATCTTATAGAAATGTACGTCCTCTGGGTATTTCTTTTTAAATTTATAAAAGGAATCCCTAATTCTCATAGCCCTCGCAATTTCATCATTCATCCATTCATGTTTATTTTTATTTTTAAAAGGAGTTTGTTTTGTATTTCTTATTATAAGATCAGTTAACTCGCCCACTAAATTGTCAAAGTCAGGCAAACTACCAACTCTATTCCAAATTTCATCACTTTCAATAGAGCTATAATCTACAACAGTTTTAACTTTGAAATGCTTTTCTAATTTGGGACATTTATCTATACTGACAAATAACATTTGTTGGTCTGAGAGACCTGTGTTCACAATGTGTAAGTAGTATCTGTACTTGACAAAATCTGTTATGACGTGATCTATTATAGTTTTGGTATTCATTCCGAATCTTGTAGCATATTTTTCAGTTAACCTGTGTACTTGACAAAATCTGTTATGACGTGATCTATTATAGTTTTGGTATTCATTCCGAATCTTGTAGCATATTTTTCAGTTAACCTGTTGCAAATTACAAATCCGTTACTGAGTAAGGTATTTGTGAAACGTTCTACTTCCGCACTGACTGTATTGAGTAAGTTAATATTAAAATCACCCAAGATTAACGAGTTTTTATTTTTTAGTGTATGATCATCTAAAAATTGGATAAAATCATCAAAATTTGTATTATGCGATTTATATACACCAAAAATATTGAAATTCTCTTTCAATAATTTTACTATTAATATATTCGAGTTTTGAAATTCTTCTTTTAAAATCAGAGTACTACTAATATTTTGTCTGACGTAGATACCTACTCCACCATAAGGCTTTGAACGATTAGAGAAATAAGCTGTATAACCGGCTAAATTGAAAAATATATTTTCTGATTCTTTTAACCATGTTTCTGTTAGAACAATTACGTGAATATCCAATTCGAAAGATTTAATAAGAACCTCTAAATCCTCTAATTTATTTCTTAAGCTTCGAATATTTAAATATAATATTTTAAAATTTTTATTATAACTAGATTTGATAACAAGGTTGTCCAGCTCTGTATAGTAATTTATGTTTAAATTCTCTACAACGGCAACATCATCATATGTATCCATGCTTATTACATTTTAATAAATTACTAAATGACGTTCGTATAAGATTACAATATTCTAGAACGAGATGAATATATGTACACATATTTTTATTTATCGTATGAAATGAGTTATCAGGTGTTTTTGTGGTACTAGTATTTATAATTGCATCGTGGAGAACATAATAATAAAATAAATCAAGTGTAATTATTTGTTTCACAATTTTAAATTAATAAATTGTTTTTTTTAAATTCAAATTAATATAGCATACGATAAATAATAGTCTTTTGTAATTAAATCTAAATAACATTAATATTGAATTAAGTATAATAATTGTAAAAATAAAATTTAAAAAGTTTATATTAATATAATTTTTAAGATTATTTTTAAGGTTTATGTGCATTTTTAACTTTTGAAATAATTTAGAATATTTTAAGCTATTTTTGTTATTATAAAAATGAATTAGAATAATAAAGTAAAAATATAAAATACAAAAATAACATAAGAAACAGATATATTGTTTAACTTAACAAAAAATAATTCATGATTGGGCTTTTCAGGAAATTTACATAAGAAATCGATTTAAAAGTTATTTTTTAAGGTTATGTGTAAATTTAATGTTTTTAAAACTAAAAAATATATCAAGGTATAATACAAGTACCAAATAAAATTTAAAGTAATAAAAAAATTAATCTTGAATTTTAAGTGTCTTTTTGACATAGTGAATATCAATGAATGAAACAATTTTATATACCTTGCTATTCTCACTTTGGCGAAGGAAGATTTGTCCATCTCTGACCCATAAATACTGCAGTGATTTTGCCAGTTTAATATGTTTTGCTTCACGATATAATTTAATTTGAAGTGGTGATAAGTAATGACGAAAAAATAGTTCATTATTCTTTGATGTAGCTAAGTTTATTTCCGATGTGAATAAGTGCTTGTAATTTCTTTTTTTTCCATCAACTCGTTTTTTGCTTTTTGTGAGGACAACTCAACCAGATATAACAGGCTAGGTGTAAAGTTTTGTTCGGTTTTTTTTGACGAATAATACTGATTCTAGAAAGATCTGCCTCAGAAATATTTGCACCAATTTTTTTGATATATCGAGCATTACATTTAAGGGACTCTCAACTTCAGCAGGTAAACCAGCCAATACAATGTTACTTTTGTTGTGTTGCTTGTTAGAATCATCAATGTCATATTCAAGTTTATTCAATCTAAACTCCAACTGATTTGTTCTTTCCTCTGTACAAGCAAGACGCTTTTTTAATTCTTCATTTTCTTTTAACAAATCTTGGTTTTGCGCTATTATGTCACCCATATGCACTTGCGATGTTCTTATATCAATTATTACAGCTCCTAGTATCTTGAGAAACACAGCCATTTTCTTTATATCACAAGGAGGAGAAGTATTGAACTGTTTTGGTATGGGGGTAACCATTTTATTCGTACTTTATTTGTACCATTTATTGTACTATAAAACATAGTTTGTCGAGTTTTTCTTCATTATAGTTTTTTAAAATATTTAGTCTTATAACACTTGTTGTAAAACCAGTATCAACTAGACATTATATTTGGGAAAATTCCTAAAATGTTGGCTAATTTTAGTTGAATTTGCTTACTGATAAATTGTTATTATTGTTGTATTTATTATTATTATTATTATTATTATAATTACTAAATATAATTATAATTTCCTAAAAGATTGGAATTTTGCTGAGATGGTTTTTGAAAAATTTTATTATTGCAATATTTATTATTATTAATTTTCCTATGGTTAATATCTATTGTTCTTACATCATCTAAAAGTTTTAACTTAATGTACTTATTATAAATTTCTATCATATTTGAATTTTCAGGAATGTGAGCTCTTATATTGCCATCTATTTTTTCTATCAAAATTTCAAATAAATCTGTACTAATATTTTCCGGTTTATAAATTTCCGGTTTTCTAACATCAAGATCATATAATTCATTTAATTGGTAATTAACACTAATAAATGCATCAAACGATTCTCTTAAATTACGCACCTTAATAAATCTGCAATAATTAAATAGCTCAGAATAGCTTTTGTGTGGTTGGAAGTGTTGTTTCAGTTTCGTTTTTACTTCTTCTCATGAAGGCTCGTCTCCCAATTGTCTAATACATTTTTCAGCTTCATTTTCAAGTTTTTGGTTTAATATTATTTGGTGACAATATTGTAGCAGTTGTTGGTTGTTTCCACATAACTCTCTTGAATTTTCTACAGATTTTATGAATGATGTTAAACTATGTTCATTATTACCAGAAAATGTTTTTAGATGACGAAATTAACTAATAATATTATCAGTACTTAAATTAAACGCATTTTGTTGACTTGCTTGTGGTTGTTGTTGTTGTTGTTGTTGTAGGTTTATTCGTCCTTCCTGTTGAATTACAACTCTGGAGAGTTCAACAATTTGATTTCTTAATTCATCGATTGTAGACATATTTTCACTCAAGCTTTTGTTTCACAATATTATTAGTATTAGTGTTAATGTTTGGAATTTTTGTTATAAAGCTTGGTTGTATTTATTAAACTTATTGTATTCATTTATATTAAATATTTATGTATGTATTTATGTTGTATTTATTTTATTTATTTATTATTTTAGTTCGATTTAACTAAATTTTAGATATTAAATTAGATTTTTTTTTTTTTTAATTTAATTGATTTTATCAACTATTTTTATTTAAAAGTTTATTAATTTTATAGTCTTACCAAATTAAAATGTCACTTAATTTACTACGTTAATCGATATTATTATTTAGCAATTAAAATTGTTAAATAATTGTTTAATTAAAAATTAAAAATTGGAAAAATTGTACTAAAAATATTTAAAAAAAATTTTTCACTTATTAAACTTTCTAAAAAAAATAAAGCTTCAAAATTTAATCTTCGGATTAAATTTTCCGCGACTGCGCCAGTTATGTTTTTTATAGATATTAAACAACTTAATTGTTTTATTCTGGTCTTAAGACTGATTTATTTTATATATTTAGTATACTTTCATAAAAATTTTCAAATTACATTTATTGTCAACATAAGCATTTCTTAACATAAAAAAATAGCATTACTTAATACTAATTTTCGGATTGCTTATGGATTTGTTGTTATTACAAATTTATTAATTAAAAGATAGTAAGGAAGTGCTATATTGCATTTGCTGTTTTCAATTAATTAATAATTGAATATTAAAATTAATTCACAATATTTATCAAAAGGTGAATGAGTTTTACATAATTTTAAATTAATAAAATTAAAGGTTAATTGCTAATGTTTATAAAACTCGCGCGCTTTTTTTGTATTATTATATTAAATTATATTATGTTTAAAATCTAGTTTGTATATTATTACTTATTAATAATTATTATTATATATTATTATTATGTAAGTTTATAAGTTCACAAATAGTTTTAATTAAAAATCACACACTCTTTTTTTTTTGATTAAAAATTTTTTCCAATTTTAAACAAAATGTTGATTTATATTCAAATAAAGGTTAATCATAATATTTAATCTGTAAATGACAGACATTTAAAACCATTTTACTCAATGATTTACCAACCAACTTTCATTTTTTTCTTTTTAAATGATAAATATTCAGTATAGCCATCTTACAAAATTAATATTTTTCCAAAATTTTCTAATTTTCATTAATAATTTTCCATTTTTATAAAAAACCCATGTAAAGTATATACATATGTATCATATAATATGTATAATCTATACCTATAATATACATATTCAAAAACGACGCTCTTTTATTCCGTTGAATTTTAAATTTTGTTTTGTTGTTTTTGCTTTTTGTTTTTTTTCTAAAAACATAAAAAAAATTTTAAAATATATTTTGCATGGTGGGAAATAGAAATTTCACAATAAAATTGAATATAAACATCAAAACTTCAGTGGGGATTTTGGTGCAGTGGTAGAGTGGCCGCTTCTTAAACTTGAGAAGCGTTTAGTTCACAAGTTCGATTCTATTCAATTTTTTTTTTTTTTTTATTATTTCTAATATTTTATATGAAATAAATTCTTACATCATAATATTTAATCTGTAAATGACAGACATTTAAAACCATTTTACTCAATGATTTACCAACCAACTTTAATTTTTTTCTTTTTAAATGATAAATATTCAGTATAGCCATCTTACAAAATTAATATTTTTCCAAAATTTTCTAATTTTCATTAATAATTTTCCATTTTTATAAAAAACCCATGTAAAGTATATACATATGTATCATATAATATGTATAATCTATACCTATAATATACATATTCAAAAACGACGCTCTTTTATTCCGTTGAATTTTAAATTTTGTTTTGTTGTTTTTGCTTTTTGTTTTTTTTCTAAAAACATAAAAAAAATTTTAAAATATATTTTGCATGGTGGGAAATAGAAATTTCACAATAAAATTGAATATAAACATCAAAACTTCAGTGGGGATTTTGGTGCAGTGGTAGAGTGGCCGCTTCTTAAACTTGAGAAGCGTTTAGTTCACAAGTTCGATTCTATTCAATTTTTTTTTTTTTTTTTATTATTTCTAATATTTTATATGAAATAAATTCTTACATCATAATATTTAATCTGTAAATGACAGACATTTAAAACCATTTTACTCAATGATTTACCAACCAACTTTCATTTTTTTCTTTTTAAATGATAAATATTCAGTATAGCCATCTTACAAAATTAATATTTTTCCAAAATTTTCTAATTTTCATTAATAATTTTCCATTTTTATAAAAAACCCATGTAAAGTATATACATATGTATCATAAAATATGTATAATCTATACCTATATTAAACATTTTTAAAAAAGACGGTCTTTGATTCCGTTAAATTTTTGTTTTATTTTTCTTTTCGATTAAAAATTTTAAAATATTGGTTGTATGGTAGGAGTAGGAATTTCACAATATAACTGAATATAAAGATTGCAAATTGAGTTTGGTGTTTAGTACAGTGGTAGAGTGTAGGGTTATTAATAGTTGCTTTTTGATTTTGCAAGTTCGATTCAGTTCTGTTTTTTTTTTTTGTTTTTTTTTTTATATTTTAAACGAAATAAATTCTTACATATCATAATATCATCATAATATTTAATCCGTATTAATAGATATTTAAAACCCTTTTACTCAATGATTTACCATCTTAGGCTTCTTATAATATATACATATATAATAGGTATATATTGAGTTTTCAATACTCAATAAATCAAGGGCAACTTCTAAAAGATAATAATAATCGTGTTTTTACAAAAAATATCATTTACAAAGAAATTTTAAATTCATAAAGGCTTTAATTATTGAAAATTGTATTTTTACATTTTAAATAAAATCATAAAGAAACTATACTGTATATATTGTATTGTAATTGCTAATTAAAACACCTCGAATTTCGAGGGGCGGGCGAATACTAGTTCTTTTTTAAATCAGAAGCACTTAAAATCATAGGTTTTTTTTTATTTAATTCTCAAATTGTTTTTTTTTTTTACTTTTTATTTTAAAATATTCTGTGATGGAAATTTTGAAATCACCAGTTTTCTTTATTTTATTTTAAACGTTATTCTGTGTTAGAATATGCGGTTTTAAAATCACAAGGTTTTATTTTATTTTAAACGTTATTCTGTGTTAGAATAGACGGTTTAAAATATCACACTCTTTAATGTAAACCACAAGTTCTTTTTCCTTTTTTTTAATCTGTATTTTATTTAAAATATTCCTTTAATTTAAACCACAAATTTTTCAATATGTTTTATTTAAAATATTCTGGGATAAAATTTTACTATCACAAGGTTATATTTTATTTTGAACGTTATTCTTGTTAGAATAGACGGTTTAACATATGGCACTGTTTAACTTAAATCACAAGTTTTTTTTTTCTATTTTAAACGCTATTCTGTGTTTGAATAGACGGTTTAAAATATCACCTTCACAATATTCACTATATTCAGAAATCCGGCTCGAAGGAACAAATGATTTTAGACGTAATTAAAAACTTTATATTTTTTTTAGATTTCTGAATTATAATTAATTTTTTTTTTTTTTTCTCTAAAAATACTTGCGAATTTACATGTTTCACACTCGAACGTTAATCAACGATTAAAATACAACTTGTTTAAACTATAACCGTTCGAGGTTAATGACTTCATTATTGAATAAAAAGTAATTATTGTGAATTGATATGTGACATAATTATACCTGTCACATGCATTTAAGGTAACTAAATAATAAATACATATTAGTATGTAAATAATAAATAAAATAATAAATATTATTTAGTTTAATAAATAACAAACTGGCAATATTTATATTACAGAATAATTTAATAACTATTGTTGGTGTGAGATGACTCGGTGAATTGGTGACATGGTGACTAAGTGGTGATTGAACTCCCATATTTCAGATAAGTATAAATTTAAAAATTTGGTTGGCGTGTTTCTTTGTGTTTCTTTTCAATAACAATGTCGGTGGATCCATTATGTGATGCTGAAAACGGAACAATTACTATTATTATTATTTCTATTATTGTTATTGTTATTGTTATTTTTATTGTTATTGTTATTGTTATTGTTATTGTTATTGTTATTGTTATTGTTATTGTTATTGTTATTGTTATTGTTATTGTTATTGTTATTGTTATTGTTATTGTTATTGTTATTGTTATTGTTATTGTTATTGTTATTGTTATTGTTATTGTTATTGTTATTGTTATTGTTATTGTTATTGTTATTGTTATTGTTATTGTTATTGTTATTGTTATTGTTATTGTTATTGTTATTGTTATTGTTATTGTTATTGTTATTGTTATTGTTATTGTTATTGTTATTGTTATTGTTATTGTTATTGTTATTGTTATTGTTATTGTTATTGTTATTGTTATTGTTATTGTTATTGTTATTGTTATTGTTATTGTTATTGTTATTGTTATTGTTATTGTTATTGTTATTGTTATTGTTATTGTTATTGTTATTGTTATTGTTATTGTTATTGTTATTGTTATTGTTATTGTTATTGTTATTGTTATTGTTATTGTTATTGTTATTGTTATTGTTATTGTTATTGTTATTGTTATTGTTATTGTTATTGTTATTGTTATTGTTATTGTTATTGTTATTGTTATTGTTATTGTTATTGTTATTGTTATTGTTATTGTTATTGTTATTGTTATTGTTATTGTTATTGTTATTGTTATTGTTATTGTTATTGTTATTGTTATTGTTATTGTTATTGTTATTGTTATTGTTATTGTTATTGTTATTGTTATTGTTATTGTTATTGTTATTGTTATTGTTATTGTTATTGTTATTGTTATTGTTATTGTTATTGTTATTGTTATTGTTATTGTTATTGTTATTGTTATTGTTATTGTTATTGTTATTGTTATTGTTATTGTTATTGTTATTGTTATTGTTATTGTTATTGTTATTGTTATTGTTATTGTTATTGTTATTGTTATTGTTATTGTTATTGTTATTGTTATTGTTATTGTTATTGTTATTGTTATTGTTATTGTTATTGTTATTGTTATTGTTATTGTTATTGTTATTGTTATTGTTATTGTTATTGTTATTGTTATTGTTATTGTTATTGTTATTGTTATTGTTATTGTTATTGTTATTGTTATTGTTATTGTTATTGTTATTGTTATTGTTATTGTTATTGTTATTGTTATTGTTATTGTTATTGTTATTGTTATTGTTATTGTTATTGTTATTGTTATTGTTATTGTTATTGTTATTGTTATTGTTATTGTTATTGTTATTGTTATTGTTATTGTTATTGTTATTGTTATTGTTATTGTTATTGTTATTGTTATTGTTATTGTTATTGTTATTGTTATTGTTATTGTTATTGTTATTGTTATTGTTATTGTTATTGTTATTGTTATTGTTATTGTTATTGTTATTGTTATTGTTATTGTTATTGTTATTGTTATTGTTATTGTTATTGTTATTGTTATTGTTATTGTTATTGTTATTGTTATTGTTATTGTTATTGTTATTGTTATTGTTATTGTTATTGTTATTGTTATTGTTATTGTTATTGTTATTGTTATTGTTATTGTTATTGTTATTGTTATTGTTATTGTTATTGTTATTGTTATTGTTATTGTTATTGTTATTGTTATTGTTATTGTTATTGTTATTGTTATTGTTATTGTTATTGTTATTGTTATTGTTATTGTTATTGTTATTGTTATTGTTATTGTTATTGTTATTGTTATTGTTATTGTTATTGTTATTGTTATTGTTATTGTTATTGTTATTGTTATTGTTATTGTTATTGTTATTGTTATTGTTATTGTTATTGTTATTGTTATTGTTATTGTTATTGTTATTGTTATTGTTATTGTTATTGTTATTGTTATTGTTATTGTTATTGTTATTGTTATTGTTATTGTTATTGTTATTGTTATTGTTATTGTTATTGTTATTGTTATTGTTATTGTTATTGTTATTGTTATTGTTATTGTTATTGTTATTGTTATTGTTATTGTTATTGTTATTGTTATTGTTATTGTTATTGTTATTGTTATTGTTATTGTTATTGTTATTGTTATTGTTATTGTTATTGTTATTGTTATTGTTATTGTTATTGTTATTGTTATTGTTATTGTTATTGTTATTGTTATTGTTATTGTTATTGTTATTGTTATTGTTATTGTTATTGTTATTGTTATTGTTATTGTTATTGTTATTGTTATTGTTATTGTTATTGTTATTGTTATTGTTATTGTTATTGTTATTGTTATTGTTATTGTTATTGTTATTGTTATTGTTATTGTTATTGTTATTGTTATTGTTATTGTTATTGTTATTGTTATTGTTATTGTTATTGTTATTGTTATTGTTATTGTTATTGTTATTGTTATTGTTATTGTTATTGTTATTGTTATTGTTATTGTTATTGTTATTGTTATTGTTATTGTTATTGTTATTGTTATTGTTATTGTTATTGTTATTGTTATTGTTATTGTTATTGTTATTGTTATTGTTATTGTTATTGTTATTGTTATTGTTATTGTTATTGTTATTGTTATTGTTATTGTTATTGTTATTGTTATTGTTATTGTTATTGTTATTGTTATTGTTATTGTTATTGTTATTGTTATTGTTATTGTTATTGTTATTGTTATTGTTATTGTTATTGTTATTGTTATTGTTATTGTTATTGTTATTGTTATTGTTATTGTTATTGTTATTGTTATTGTTATTGTTATTGTTATTGTTATTGTTATTGTTATTGTTATTGTTATTGTTATTGTTATTGTTATTGTTATTGTTATTGTTATTGTTATTGTTATTGTTATTGTTATTGTTATTGTTATTGTTATTGTTATTGTTATTGTTATTGTTATTGTTATTGTTATTGTTATTGTTATTGTTATTGTTATTGTTATTGTTATTGTTATTGTTATTGTTATTGTTATTGTTATTGTTATTGTTATTGTTATTGTTATTGTTATTGTTATTGTTATTGTTATTGTTATTGTTATTGTTATTGTTATTGTTATTGTTATTGTTATTGTTATTGTTATTGTTATTGTTATTGTTATTGTTATTGTTATTGTTATTGTTATTGTTATTGTTATTGTTATTGTTATTGTTATTGTTATTGTTATTGTTATTGTTATTGTTATTGTTATTGTTATTGTTATTGTTATTGTTATTGTTATTGTTATTGTTATTGTTATTGTTATTGTTATTGTTATTGTTATTGTTATTGTTATTGTTATTGTTATTGTTATTGTTATTGTTATTGTTATTGTTATTGTTATTGTTATTGTTATTGTTATTGTTATTGTTATTGTTATTGTTATTGTTATTGTTATTGTTATTGTTATTGTTATTGTTATTGTTATTGTTATTGTTATTGTTATTGTTATTGTTATTGTTATTGTTATTGTTATTGTTATTGTTATTGTTATTGTTATTGTTATTGTTATTGTTATTGTTATTGTTATTGTTATTGTTATTGTTATTGTTATTGTTATTGTTATTGTTATTGTTATTGTTATTGTTATTGTTATTGTTATTGTTATTGTTATTGTTATTGTTATTGTTATTGTTATTGTTATTGTTATTGTTATTGTTATTGTTATTGTTATTGTTATTGTTATTGTTATTGTTATTGTTATTGTTATTGTTATTGTTATTGTTATTGTTATTGTTATTGTTATTGTTATTGTTATTGTTATTGTTATTGTTATTGTTATTGTTATTGTTATTGTTATTGTTATTGTTATTGTTATTGTTATTGTTATTGTTATTGTTATTGTTATTGTTATTGTTATTGTTATTGTTATTGTTATTGTTATTGTTATTGTTATTGTTATTGTTATTGTTATTGTTATTGTTATTGTTATTGTTATTGTTATTGTTATTGTTATTGTTATTGTTATTGTTATTGTTATTGTTATTGTTATTGTTATTGTTATTGTTATTGTTATTGTTATTGTTATTGTTATTGTTATTGTTATTGTTATTGTTATTGTTATTGTTATTGTTATTGTTATTGTTATTGTTATTGTTATTGTTATTGTTATTGTTATTGTTATTGTTATTGTTATTGTTATTGTTATTGTTATTGTTATTGTTATTGTTATTGTTATTGTTATTGTTATTGTTATTGTTATTGTTATTGTTATTGTTATTGTTATTGTTATTGTTATTGTTATTGTTATTGTTATTGTTATTGTTATTGTTATTGTTATTGTTATTGTTATTGTTATTGTTATTGTTATTGTTATTGTTATTGTTATTGTTATTGTTATTGTTATTGTTATTGTTATTGTTATTGTTATTGTTATTGTTATTGTTATTGTTATTGTTATTGTTATTGTTATTGTTATTGTTATTGTTATTGTTATTGTTATTGTTATTGTTATTGTTATTGTTATTGTTATTGTTATTGTTATTGTTATTGTTATTGTTATTGTTATTGTTATTGTTATTGTTATTGTTATTGTTATTGTTATTGTTATTGTTATTGTTATTGTTATTGTTATTGTTATTGTTATTGTTATTGTTATTGTTATTGTTATTGTTATTGTTATTGTTATTGTTATTGTTATTGTTATTGTTATTGTTATTGTTATTGTTATTGTTATTGTTATTGTTATTGTTATTGTTATTGTTATTGTTATTGTTATTGTTATTGTTATTGTTATTGTTATTGTTATTGTTATTGTTATTGTTATTGTTATTGTTATTGTTATTGTTATTGTTATTGTTATTGTTATTGTTATTGTTATTGTTATTGTTATTGTTATTGTTATTGTTATTGTTATTGTTATTGTTATTGTTATTGTTATTGTTATTGTTATTGTTATTGTTATTGTTATTGTTATTGTTATTGTTATTGTTATTGTTATTGTTATTGTTATTGTTATTGTTATTGTTATTGTTATTGTTATTGTTATTGTTATTGTTATTGTTATTGTTATTGTTATTGTTATTGTTATTGTTATTGTTATTGTTATTGTTATTGTTATTGTTATTGTTATTGTTATTGTTATTGTTATTGTTATTGTTATTGTTATTGTTATTGTTATTGTTATTGTTATTGTTATTGTTATTGTTATTGTTATTGTTATTGTTATTGTTATTGTTATTGTTATTGTTATTGTTATTGTTATTGTTATTGTTATTGTTATTGTTATTGTTATTGTTATTGTTATTGTTATTGTTATTGTTATTGTTATTGTTATTGTTATTGTTATTGTTATTGTTATTGTTATTGTTATTGTTATTGTTATTGTTATTGTTATTGTTATTGTTATTGTTATTGTTATTGTTATTGTTATTGTTATTGTTATTGTTATTGTTATTGTTATTGTTATTGTTATTGTTATTGTTATTGTTATTGTTATTGTTATTGTTATTGTTATTGTTATTGTTATTGTTATTGTTATTGTTATTGTTATTGTTATTGTTATTGTTATTGTTATTGTTATTGTTATTGTTATTGTTATTGTTATTGTTATTGTTATTGTTATTGTTATTGTTATTGTTATTGTTATTGTTATTGTTATTGTTATTGTTATTGTTATTGTTATTGTTATTGTTATTGTTATTGTTATTGTTATTGTTATTGTTATTGTTATTGTTATTGTTATTGTTATTGTTATTGTTATTGTTATTGTTATTGTTATTGTTATTGTTATTGTTATTGTTATTGTTATTGTTATTGTTATTGTTATTGTTATTGTTATTGTTATTGTTATTGTTATTGTTATTGTTATTGTTATTGTTATTGTTATTGTTATTGTTATTGTTATTGTTATTGTTATTGTTATTGTTATTGTTATTGTTATTGTTATTGTTATTGTTATTGTTATTGTTATTGTTATTGTTATTGTTATTGTTATTGTTATTGTTATTGTTATTGTTATTGTTATTGTTATTGTTATTGTTATTGTTATTGTTATTGTTATTGTTATTGTTATTGTTATTGTTATTGTTATTGTTATTGTTATTGTTATTGTTATTGTTATTGTTATTGTTATTGTTATTGTTGTTGTTATTGTTATTGTTATTGTTATTGTTATTGTTATTGTTATTGTTATTGTTATTGTTATTGTTATTGTTATTGTTATTGTTATTGTTATTGTTATTGTTATTGTTATTGTTATTGTTATTGTTATTGTTATTGTTATTGTTATTGTTATTGTTATTGTTATTGTTATTGTTATTGTTATTGTTATTGTTATTGTTATTGTTATTGTTATTGTTATTGTTATTGTTATTGTTATTGTTATTGTTATTGTTATTGTTATTGTTATTGTTATTGTTATTGTTATTGTTATTGTTATTGTTATTGTTATTGTTATTGTTATTGTTATTGTTATTGTTATTGTTATTGTTATTGTTATTGTTATTGTTATTGTTATTGTTATTGTTATTGTTATTGTTATTGTTATTGTTATTGTTATTGTTATTGTTATTGTTATTGTTATTGTTATTGTTATTGTTATTGTTATTGTTATTGTTATTGTTATTGTTATTGTTATTGTTATTGTTATTGTTATTGTTATTGTTATTGTTATTGTTATTGTTATTGTTATTGTTATTGTTATTGTTATTGTTATTGTTATTGTTATTGTTATTGTTATTGTTATTGTTATTGTTATTGTTATTGTTATTGTTATTGTTATTGTTATTGTTATTGTTATTGTTATTGTTATTGTTATTGTTATTGTTATTGTTATTGTTATTGTTATTGTTATTGTTATTGTTATTGTTATTGTTATTGTTATTGTTATTGTTATTGTTATTGTTATTGTTATTGTTATTGTTATTGTTATTGTTATTGTTATTGTTATTGTTATTGTTATTGTTATTGTTATTGTTATTGTTATTGTTATTGTTATTGTTATTGTTATTGTTATTGTTATTGTTATTGTTATTGTTATTGTTATTGTTATTGTTATTGTTATTGTTATTGTTATTGTTATTGTTATTGTTATTGTTATTGTTATTGTTATTGTTATTGTTATTGTTATTGTTATTGTTATTGTTATTGTTATTGTTATTGTTATTGTTATTGTTATTGTTATTGTTATTGTTATTGTTATTGTTATTGTTATTGTTATTGTTATTGTTATTGTTATTGTTATTGTTATTGTTATTGTTATTGTTATTGTTATTGTTATTGTTATTGTTATTGTTATTGTTATTGTTATTGTTATTGTTATTGTTATTGTTATTGTTATTGTTATTGTTATTGTTATTGTTATTGTTATTGTTATTGTTATTGTTATTGTTATTGTTATTGTTATTGTTATTGTTATTGTTATTGTTATTGTTATTGTTATTGTTATTGTTATTGTTATTGTTATTGTTATTGTTATTGTTATTGTTATTGTTATTGTTATTGTTATTGTTATTGTTATTGTTATTGTTATTGTTATTGTTATTGTTATTGTTATTGTTATTGTTATTGTTATTGTTATTGTTATTGTTATTGTTATTGTTATTGTTATTGTTATTGTTATTGTTATTGTTATTGTTATTGTTATTGTTATTGTTATTGTTATTGTTATTGTTATTGTTATTGTTATTGTTATTGTTATTGTTATTGTTATTGTTATTGTTATTGTTATTGTTATTGTTATTGTTATTGTTATTGTTATTGTTATTGTTATTGTTATTGTTATTGTTATTGTTATTGTTATTGTTATTGTTATTGTTATTGTTATTGTTATTGTTATTGTTATTGTTATTGTTATTGTTATTGTTATTGTTATTGTTATTGTTATTGTTATTGTTATTGTTATTGTTATTGTTATTGTTATTGTTATTGTTATTGTTATTGTTATTGTTATTGTTATTGTTATTGTTATTGTTATTGTTATTGTTATTGTTATTGTTATTGTTATTGTTATTGTTATTGTTATTGTTATTGTTATTGTTATTGTTATTGTTATTGTTATTGTTATTGTTATTGTTATTGTTATTGTTATTGTTATTGTTATTGTTATTGTTATTGTTATTGTTATTGTTATTGTTATTGTTATTGTTATTGTTATTGTTATTGTTATTGTTATTGTTATTGTTATTGTTATTGTTATTGTTATTGTTATTGTTATTGTTATTGTTATTGTTATTGTTATTGTTATTGTTATTGTTATTGTTATTGTTATTGTTATTGTTATTGTTATTGTTATTGTTATTGTTATTGTTATTGTTATTGTTATTGTTATTGTTATTGTTATTGTTATTGTTATTGTTATTGTTATTGTTATTGTTATTGTTATTGTTATTGTTATTGTTATTGTTATTGTTATTGTTATTGTTATTGTTATTGTTATTGTTATTGTTATTGTTATTGTTATTGTTATTGTTATTGTTATTGTTATTGTTATTGTTATTGTTATTGTTATTGTTATTGTTATTGTTATTGTTATTGTTATTGTTATTGTTATTGTTATTGTTATTGTTATTGTTATTGTTATTGTTATTGTTATTGTTATTGTTATTGTTATTGTTATTGTTATTGTTATTGTTATTGTTATTGTTATTGTTATTGTTATTGTTATTGTTATTGTTATTGTTATTGTTATTGTTATTGTTATTGTTATTGTTATTGTTATTGTTATTGTTATTGTTATTGTTATTGTTATTGTTATTGTTATTGTTATTGTTATTGTTATTGTTATTGTTATTGTTATTGTTATTGTTATTGTTATTGTTATTGTTATTGTTATTGTTATTGTTATTGTTATTGTTATTGTTATTGTTATTGTTATTGTTATTGTTATTGTTATTGTTATTGTTATTGTTATTGTTATTGTTATTGTTATTGTTATTGTTATTGTTATTGTTATTGTTATTGTTATTGTTATTGTTATTGTTATTGTTATTGTTATTGTTATTGTTATTGTTATTGTTATTGTTATTGTTATTGTTATTGTTATTGTTATTGTTATTGTTATTGTTATTGTTATTGTTATTGTTATTGTTATTGTTATTGTTATTGTTATTGTTATTGTTATTGTTATTGTTATTGTTATTGTTATTGTTATTGTTATTGTTATTGTTATTGTTATTGTTATTGTTATTGTTATTGTTATTGTTATTGTTATTGTTATTGTTATTGTTATTGTTATTGTTATTGTTATTGTTATTGTTATTGTTATTGTTATTGTTATTGTTATTGTTATTGTTATTGTTATTGTTATTGTTATTGTTATTGTTATTGTTATTGTTATTGTTATTGTTATTGTTATTGTTATTGTTATTGTTATTGTTATTGTTATTGTTATTGTTATTGTTATTGTTATTGTTATTGTTATTGTTATTGTTATTGTTATTGTTATTGTTATTGTTATTGTTATTGTTATTGTTATTGTTATTGTTATTGTTATTGTTATTGTTATTGTTATTGTTATTGTTATTGTTATTGTTATTGTTATTGTTATTGTTATTGTTATTGTTATTGTTATTGTTATTGTTATTGTTATTGTTATTGTTATTGTTATTGTTATTGTTATTGTTATTGTTATTGTTATTGTTATTGTTATTGTTATTGTTATTGTTATTGTTATTGTTATTGTTATTGTTATTGTTATTGTTATTGTTATTGTTATTGTTATTGTTATTGTTATTGTTATTGTTATTGTTATTGTTATTGTTATTGTTATTGTTATTGTTATTGTTATTGTTATTGTTATTGTTATTGTTATTGTTATTGTTATTGTTATTGTTATTGTTATTGTTATTGTTATTGTTATTGTTATTGTTATTGTTATTGTTATTGTTATTGTTATTGTTATTGTTATTGTTATTGTTATTGTTATTGTTATTGTTATTGTTATTGTTATTGTTATTGTTATTGTTATTGTTATTGTTATTGTTATTGTTATTGTTATTGTTATTGTTATTGTTATTGTTATTGTTATTGTTATTGTTATTGTTATTGTTATTGTTATTGTTATTGTTATTGTTATTGTTATTGTTATTGTTATTGTTATTGTTATTGTTATTGTTATTGTTATTGTTATTGTTATTGTTATTGTTATTGTTATTGTTATTGTTATTGTTATTGTTATTGTTATTGTTATTGTTATTGTTATTGTTATTGTTATTGTTATTGTTATTGTTATTGTTATTGTTATTGTTATTGTTATTGTTATTGTTATTGTTATTGTTATTGTTATTGTTATTGTTATTGTTATTGTTATTGTTATTGTTATTGTTATTGTTATTGTTATTGTTATTGTTATTGTTATTGTTATTGTTATTGTTATTGTTATTGTTATTGTTATTGTTATTGTTATTGTTATTGTTATTGTTATTGTTATTGTTATTGTTATTGTTATTGTTATTGTTATTGTTATTGTTATTGTTATTGTTATTGTTATTGTTATTGTTATTGTTATTGTTATTGTTATTGTTATTGTTATTGTTATTGTTATTGTTATTGTTATTGTTATTGTTATTGTTATTGTTATTGTTATTGTTATTGTTATTGTTATTGTTATTGTTATTGTTATTGTTATTGTTATTGTTATTGTTATTGTTATTGTTATTGTTATTGTTATTGTTATTGTTATTGTTATTGTTATTGTTATTGTTATTGTTATTGTTATTGTTATTGTTATTGTTATTGTTATTGTTATTGTTATTGTTATTGTTATTGTTATTGTTATTGTTATTGTTATTGTTATTGTTATTGTTATTGTTATTGTTATTGTTATTGTTATTGTTATTGTTATTGTTATTGTTATTGTTATTGTTATTGTTATTGTTATTGTTATTGTTATTGTTATTGTTATTGTTATTGTTATTGTTATTGTTATTGTTATTGTTATTGTTATTGTTATTGTTATTGTTATTGTTATTGTTATTGTTATTGTTATTGTTATTGTTATTGTTATTGTTATTGTTATTGTTATTGTTATTGTTATTGTTATTGTTATTGTTATTGTTATTGTTATTGTTATTGTTATTGTTATTGTTATTGTTATTGTTATTGTTATTGTTATTGTTATTGTTATTGTTATTGTTATTGTTATTGTTATTGTTATTGTTATTGTTATTGTTATTGTTATTGTTATTGTTATTGTTATTGTTATTGTTATTGTTATTGTTATTGTTATTGTTATTGTTATTGTTATTGTTATTGTTATTGTTATTGTTATTGTTATTGTTATTGTTATTGTTATTGTTATTGTTATTGTTATTGTTATTGTTATTGTTATTGTTATTGTTATTGTTATTGTTATTGTTATTGTTATTGTTATTGTTATTGTTATTGTTATTGTTATTGTTATTGTTATTGTTATTGTTATTGTTATTGTTATTGTTATTGTTATTGTTATTGTTATTGTTATTGTTATTGTTATTGTTATTGTTATTGTTATTGTTATTGTTATTGTTATTGTTATTGTTATTGTTATTGTTATTGTTATTGTTATTGTTATTGTTATTGTTATTGTTATTGTTATTGTTATTGTTATTGTTATTGTTATTGTTATTGTTATTGTTATTGTTATTGTTATTGTTATTGTTATTGTTATTGTTATTGTTATTGTTATTGTTATTGTTATTGTTATTGTTATTGTTATTGTTATTGTTATTGTTATTGTTATTGTTATTGTTATTGTTATTGTTATTGTTATTGTTATTGTTATTGTTATTGTTATTGTTATTGTTATTGTTATTGTTATTGTTATTGTTATTGTTATTGTTATTGTTATTGTTATTGTTATTGTTATTGTTATTGTTATTGTTATTGTTATTGTTATTGTTATTGTTATTGTTATTGTTATTGTTATTGTTATTGTTATTGTTATTGTTATTGTTATTGTTATTGTTATTGTTATTGTTATTGTTATTGTTATTGTTATTGTTATTGTTATTGTTATTGTTATTGTTATTGTTATTGTTATTGTTATTGTTATTGTTATTGTTATTGTTATTGTTATTGTTATTGTTATTGTTATTGTTATTGTTATTGTTATTGTTATTGTTATTGTTATTGTTATTGTTATTGTTATTGTTATTGTTATTGTTATTGTTATTGTTATTGTTATTGTTATTGTTATTGTTATTGTTATTGTTATTGTTATTGTTATTGTTATTGTTATTGTTATTGTTATTGTTATTGTTATTGTTATTGTTATTGTTATTGTTATTGTTATTGTTATTGTTATTGTTATTGTTATTGTTATTGTTATTGTTATTGTTATTGTTATTGTTATTGTTATTGTTATTGTTATTGTTATTGTTATTGTTATTGTTATTGTTATTGTTATTGTTATTGTTATTGTTATTGTTATTGTTATTGTTATTGTTATTGTTATTGTTATTGTTATTGTTATTGTTATTGTTATTGTTATTGTTATTGTTATTGTTA